>JADRCD010204775.1:31028-71420 GCA_019843815.1 Montemys delectorum | reverse complement strand
ACACACACACACACACACACACACACACACACACACACACACACACACGCACATGGACACGGACACGGACACAGAGGGGTTGGAGGATACTTAAGTTTTGTAGAACAAAAAAGGTGCGGCATATGTGAGCTAATTTCCGGTATGTGTTTCATACCTCTCCAATGGCAGGTATAGTGTGCGGTTGAGCAAGCTCTCAGAAATAAGTAGGGATCAGTGTCCTCCTACCCCAACCACTGGGCAGACCCTAGTGGACAGACAGTGTGCAGTGGTGGTACTTTATCCATGTGCAGTACTACAAGAAGCCAGTAGGTGGCAGGCAGCGACAAAAGCTAAGAATATCGAAAGGCCAACGACTAGGAATCAGGTAGATTTTTATAAGAGAAAACAGTTTGAATTTTTTTTTCCTTTTCTTCTTCCTGTGAAGATGCTGAGCAGTGCATCTGGGTCAGTCAAAAACAAGAGCCCTTTCTCACTTTCTTTAGGAAACAGTAGACAAATAGCTGGTAGGGAAGGGTCCATTGTGGAGCTGGGAAGGAGAGACAGGCTGCTGAGGTCTGAGGCTAGGAGCATAGATTTGATTTCCTTTGTTAGTGGCAAGAAAATCTCTCCAGGCTCCTTGACTTTTTTGCCTTGGCCCAGGAGGATGGTTCTTCACATTCCAGGAGGCATTTCCTGGGCCACGTGGTGTCTGTCAGCCCTGCCCTAGAAACACTCCTTGGGCCTTGGGAGCTTATGAACACAGTTTTCCTGGCATTGCAGCTAGCATTGAGGGACTCTCTGTGACTGCAGATTTAACAGTATTACTTTTTTTCCCCCATGGATTTTTATTGCTTCCCCCTCCTCCCTAACTAAGCAAGTAAATTCTGGCAATCTGGATCCTTTCAGGACCTGACCAAATAGACCATTCCAGTCCGCAGGAACCAGTGTTTATAAATGGCCAAGAATGTACAAACACTGTTGAAATGGCAAATAAATCTTTCCCTGTAAATTTCCTGCTTCAGGCCCAGGGGACGTGGTAGGGGGTGTTGCCAGGTTAACATGACTTGAGGTCTAAGTGTGTAGACACCCACTTATCCTCAGCCCGCAAAGAAGGCCTGTGAGATAGACTGCCCAGAGCCTTCTGCCCCTTCAGCACTGCTGTGGCCAGCCACAGGATGCATTCTCTCAGTTCTGACTTCTTTGAGGAAGTTCTGGAAGTGAGTTTCTTATTTTGAACTACTTCAGGTGTGGTCCTGGGACCAGCCATGTGAGAGTCGCCCTGGAAGCTTCTTAGCAATGTGCAATTAAATCCAGGCTCCATTTCTGCCCCTCTGGTCCAACTTGGCATTTTCACTGCAAGCCCCTCCAACCCAGGCAACTCATTATAGATGAGGAAGCTTAGTACTATCTGGAGGCTGTGAGCTTTGGCCTGTATTTGGCCTATTGCTTGTTTATTAAGCCCTTGGATTAACTGAGTCATTTTTCACATTTTAATAACTGATGGAAAATCACAAGAATATTTTATGATGTAGAAATGCTAAAAAATCAATTTTCTACATTTATAAAAGAGGTTTTACCAAAGCTCAGCCACAGGATAGTTTAGCAATGGCTGTAACTACTTTCAAGCTACAGATAGCAGTCAAGTATAATAGAATTCGTCTCTTGTCCTGATTCCTCCTGCATCCCCTTGCAGTACAGTGGAAACATGAATGCAAACCCCACACCTCACTGAAATATCAAGGTCAGCCATTCCCAAGCTCAGGCCAGTTGTGTATGTGTACACACACACACACACACACACACACGCACATATATATATATACACATATATATGTATATATGTATTTATATATACACATACCACACATATATGTATGTATATATACATGTATGTATATATGTATATATGTGTATATATATATATTGAAAATTATGAATGCATTTATGGGCTTATCTGATTTATTTGAAATCTGTGGACCACCAAAAAGGCACCCTGACCAGGATGGCCTTGGAGGTGGGTGTGGGGTAACTGGATTCACCTGCAGTACTGTGAGGGAGCTCTGGCTGAGCCCCTGGGGATTTCTGAGTTGTAGGTACTTAAAGTTCCTCTTCAACCATGTCATGTATCCTCAACCTGTCCTTCCTGCCAGCCACCTGTGCATGCTCTACTCCAGATCCTTTTGTGGGGGTTGAAGTGACATAAGTAAAACATGCTTTGGTGTTTTTAACAAGACAGATTCAGGCAAGAGCTACTGTTTTCGAACATATAAAAGTGCCGAGAGTATAGCTGGGCTCCCCGGCTTTCCTCCCCTCTTTTCTTCTCCACTCGCCCCTAGTCTATCAGACACCAGTTGAGTTACTAGGCAAAGAGGCCATTACACCCTTATTTTTTTCTAAATGGAATATTAGGTTTTAGAGGCAGGCAGATTTCTGAGTTCGAGGCCAGCCTGGTCTACAGAGTGAGTTCCAGGACAGCCAGGGAACCAGAGAAACTCTGTGTCGAAAAAAACAAAACAACAACAACAACAATACAACAACAACAAAAAAGAATTGCCAAGAATATTAGGTTTTGCTCAGCTCTCTGTTTTGAACCTCAATTTTTTCATTCATCCTTTCTGTGTAACAAGAATTGTACTTGGCATGAAAGTTAAAAGAAATTAGTCAGAAATAAGATGCACTTCGTACAGTGTGGTGCAGTGGAGCCTTGTACCATCAGCTGTGGTTTGCCATGAAGTCCTTAGAGTCTGGGGAGGAACCCTAGCCAGCAATGAGAGGGTTGGGATGTATCAGGAAGGAGCTGTCAGGGGATGCTCTCTGTCCTGCTGCATCTGAGCCACCTCTCCAGGAGGTAAGTTAGTGGCTAATGAGAAGTAACTTCTTACAGCTTCATTCCTGACTCTCTTTCTCCTAGCAAAAGTAAAGGCAGGCACTAAGCCCCTCTGTGGAAACCACAAGTCTCCCTTATCCTCAGGGAGTGGGAACCACTCCAAATCAGCTCCCCAGCCTCTGTATACCTTTATTACAGACTGTGAAAGATAATTCTTTATCTACTCTGGGCAGAAAGTACATTTCATTTGTCTTGGTGCGGAGCAAGTGTTTGCTTACCTAATACATTTCTTCATTTGCCTTTCCCAGGTTCCTAGACACACACACACTCTCTCTCTGTCTCTCTCTCTGTATATATATGTATATATACATATATGTATACATATGTGTGTGTGTTTATATGTATATAAAATCCTCCCTATCCCTGTATTCTTCACACATTGTACTGAGGTCTAAACAACATTAGGTGGAAGTGATGGCTCTTAGACCACACTGGAACTAGGCCAGGGTAAGGGGAGGGATCCAGAGATCATGGCAGGGTAGTGAGCCTGCTTTTTCCTTCTGCCCTCTGATCTGGGTGTGTCTGCAGGAATTTACTCCTCCCTTCATGCCAGCTGCCTGCTAGAGCCCTCCTCCTCTGGCCTCTGATCTCTGGCTTTGCTGCTTAGCCTTAATTCTGCCCTGTTTTTCTGGCTTGGCTTGTGGGCTGTAGTGAACATTGAAGTCATGTTGAGGGGGCTGTTGACACCCAGTGGAGTCTTCCCTTTATGCTGGGATTTCCAGGAAAGACACAGGAGGGCCTCAGCAGTCACATGACATGCGTCTGCAAGTCATTCTCGACAGACCGCTGAGTGCAGAGAGTCTTTGCATGTAACCACCATTCCCACTACACCCACATCAAAGATCACTTTCATAATCAGTCGTAGCCAAAGGCCACACATTAAGGGTTGGGCAAGGGAGAAAAGCTGCGTTAGGGGAGCTCTCAAAGAAGGTGTCAAAGTATGAGGAGAGGAGGTGTGGCATCTGGGGAGTCTTAAAGGGGGGCCCTGGAAAGTCTGCATGTGACCCTCTCCGCGATCTCCAGGGCTCCTTTTTACCTGGAGCCACTCCCCAAGCCTCATGGAAGCTCACCCTTTCTATCTCCTTACTCTGTAAAGCAGGTCCTACAGAGGTGAGGCAAGTAGGGAGGCAGTCGGGGACTTTACTGAGGCGGTAATCCCTGGCGTGGTATGTGACCTGGAGGACCCTGGCAGGGGTGGCTCACAGCCCAGAGCAGCACTCCCTGAGGGAGCCAGTAGTAAAGGTCTTGAGCTTGTAGCAGTTGGTCTCTGGTAGATGGTGCCAGCAGCACGCAGATGACAGCAGTCACCCTACCTAGGCTGCCACATCTCTGAGCCCAGAACTAGGACAGGAGCTGGTTTTAAATCTGCCCTTTTTGGAGACCCAGGCTTTCATTGGGGCATAACCTATGGCCCATGTGTAAGAAGGGTAGGTGTGGGCTTCAAAGGGGGGTTCCTCTCCCTCTCTCCGTCTCTCTGTCTCTGTCTCTCTCTGTCTTCCCCCTCCCCCGGCCCGTATGTGTCTGTGTGTCTGTGTGTCTGTGTGTGGGAACCAGCAAGCTCCTCGGGGAGTGGTGCTTATTTTTAGTTGTCTCCCAAGTCCCAAATAAACTGAGAGCAGCTGGGAGCCTGTGGGTAAATGCAGAGTAAAGCAGAGACAGGAAATCGGGGGCTCTCCCGTAATGAGTTCCAGCCACTCCAGAAAGGGGAAGACAGACAAGGCATTTTCTTCCGGACTGTTTCCCTCTGGCAGGCTCTGGTATTATCACTGAGAAGGTCCTCATTGCCCATGTGTGAGTGAGTGTATGCGTTCAAGTGTATATGTGTTTACAACTTCTGCCTCCCCCTTTTGATGAGGTTTTATTGCTCTGAAGGAGTGAAGTTGGTCCTGGTGTGTGGTGTGTGTGTGTGTGTGTGTGTGTGTGTGTGTGTGTGTGTCCATGTGTCTGTGTGCCTGCCTGCCTGTGGGGGCGGTGGGGGAGGACCCTATAGCAGCCCCGTCAAGTCTGAGTCTTGTGTATCTGAGCCTGTTTAGGGAAAGAAAGGCTACAGGACACAGGCCAGGGAAGTGGGGAAACTGGAACACAGCTTGCTGTTCCTGCGGGGGAGGGGGCAGAGGCAGGGAGGAGGAGAGGGCTTGAGCTCCAGCCAGAAAAGAGGGCTTTTTCTCAACCAAGGACTCTAACTGCTGACATGGGTACCCAGCATGGATGGGGACATTGATGTTTACAAGCATTTCTCGTGGCTGAAGAGGGTAAGTGACTGGCTGCTTTGTCTGGGTCTCTCTGGAGATGAGTAAGGGGAGAGACACTTTGGGGTGTTTTGGCTGTGTTTTGTGTGTGTGTGTGTGTGTGTGTGTGTGTGTGTGTGTGTGTGTAATAGGGGAGGTATTTGTCATCGAACCCTATTGTGGCCAAGTTCTTCATGAGAATCTAATTATAGACACCAAGGGAGAAAACAGGCGACTGCCTTTGTTTCTGCTCTGACAGCCTAGTGAATGAGCTTCTGTACTGAAAGGCTGGAGCCGAATGAGGAAAGTTAAGTTATTTGTACTTTGGTTCCTAAGCACTCAGGATCTCCATACGCTGTGACCAGAAAATTCTGTCCACAGCCTTTGGGTTCCGGGACACAGAGAGGAAGCTGCTGCTGTCTTAAATGCCTGAGTTCGGAAGTCATTTAACTCATTCTCAGCCCTGATGGTATCCGGAGTATTTGTTGCCAGCCCGGTGAGCCTCTGTGTTTCCAGAGGAAAGCTCCATCCAGAGCAGTTCTCTCTGCAGTGTTCTGAAGCCCAGGATTTTGTTTGCAAGTTGCTGGTGCCAGTCCTTTGGGGCATAGGCATTTACGTGGCGTGTGAGTGAGCGATGAATGAACCCTGGGGGGCTAGATGGCACCGTCCTCAGAGCTCTAGTGTCCTTCTCTTTTAAGATGGGTTCACAGTCATTTCAGACTGAGGGATTCTAGGCTGAATGTGTTTGTTTGAGAGGGAGGAAGGGCAAGAGCACCTGACAGATAAGAGGCTTGACATTGTAACTGTAGAAGGAAGGACAGGAAGTGTCCTGCTTGGAAGGGACATGCAGATCTTCACTGTCTAGCTCCCAGGCACTGGGCAGCCTGGCTGGCTGGCTGGCTTTTTGTATGCATTCTTTGCAGCCTCAGTGTTTCCTTAGCAAATACTGAGTTCCTGGTACTGTGTGTACAGCAGTGGGCAACGTTAAACGAAATGGAGGTCACACAGACCCAGGAAATAAATGTTGGATTACGAGGGTGCAGTAAGGAAGGCTCAGGAGGACTGTCAGTGATTGAAGAAGAGGGCCGTGAGCCCTGTTTAAGGAAATGGCACTTCACAGAAAACCCAAAAAAGCAATAGTATTGAGTAAGGTGGAAAATAGCATGGGGAACATTCCCGGCCAAAGTAAAAGTGGGTGGCACATGTGCAAAGGTCCCAAGGCAAGAGAGTCTGGAGGGTTTCAACACAGAGAAAACCGTTGTTGCTGGACTCAGTCATGGTGGGTAGAGGGAGGCAGATGCCAGATTACACAGAATAGTGACGGCCATGTAGGGGCCACGGATGACCGCGGCTTGTGATGATGGGGTTTGTAGGGAGGAGGCAACATGGGATCCATCATGAGGTCTAACTTGTATTTTGAGAAGATTGTTGTAACTGTGATGTGGTATATGGTAAGTTGTGTTGGGAAAGTGAGGCAGCTGAGATATGATTAGAGAGCTGGATGGCTATTAGGCGTCTGCTAGTGACAGCCTCCATTTAGCTAAGCCCAAGAAAGGCTGAGGGGAGGGTGGTTGCTGCCGTCTTAGTGGTTGGACAGCCTGGTTTTGAACCATTTTCTCTGACTCTTGGTCCTGTCCCTTCATCAGTTCTGTCAAACATTCAGAGAATGATTGGTTCAGAATGCAACAGAAGTCCTGCCTGTGCTAAGCCTCCCGCTTTGCAGGGAATAGGGCATCCCAGCCACTAGAGAACATGCTGAGACAACCAGACCTTTGGCAAACATTGGCACTATCCTAAGCTTTTAAAAAGCCACACTCCTGGAGAAAGCTAGGAAGCATACTTACCATTTAGTTTTTGTTTCCTCGTTTCCAAAATGAGGCCTTTGACTGAGAGGATCTACAGGTCACTGTGCCTAGGGTATCAGGAGCCACATCTGTACCTAGTATGGATGCTGTGACTGGTCGGTCCTCTGTCAGAGGTTCTGTCTTTAGGAACCAGTTCTTCCCACAAGGTGGAATGAGATGGCTCTGTCTGCTCCAAGACACAGGATATGAGTCCTGGTGCCTGTAAAGTTTGCTGGTGGACACTGACCCAGGTGACAACTCCAGAAACTCCTCACAGGACCCATAGCAAATACATTTCCTTTGCTTTTTGGATTCGAAGAGTCATTAAGAACAGGAAATCAAACATTGAGTATTGGATGTGTTCTGTGGTAGATTGGTTCCCTTCTTTACCCCAAATCCTTGTGCCAGATTTTTTAATCTCCCCAAACCAGAAGATGCTCCTACTGTGTGTGAACTTGGCCATGAGCCTCTGGGACTCACCTTCAGTCTGGAGGAAGAAATGCAGCTTCTTGAGCATCTCTGTTTTTCAGGCTTTTGTCCCAGTCCTTTTTAACCTACCTTTCATTCCGTGCTTCAGTAGCCCCCAAGTCTATATTTTCTGTTTTATTTTTGAAGCGTTCTCTCAGCTGTCTTCCTCTCTAATTCCCAGTTCTCTCAGCTGTCTTCCTCTCTAATTCCCACCTTCTTTATCTGGTTCCATTCCTTTACTAACCTAGTCCCCCTAGGGACCCTCCAGACCAGGTGTCTAGCTCTCACCACCTTTTCATGTGCTTGTGCCGAGAACAGCTTTCTCTGACCTTATGATTTTGAATTCTGTCTCTTTGATTCTTCCATGCATAAGAGGTAGGTTCTAGAAGAAGAAATAACCTGTTTGAACTGTGAGCTAGTGTATATTGTAGGAGCCTTGACCTCAGAAAAGAGGATAATGGCTTATAGGGGTCAACTAGTCCCAGTCCCTCATTTACCAAGCCCAAGAGAAGTAAGAACAAAGTCAAAGCACACTGTGTTGAGATGCTGTTAGCAGGAAGGAGAAAGTGAAAAGGGAGCAGCCGAGAATGGTGGTTGCTAAGTAGGAGCTACTGGGAGCTCACCCTCCAGCTCATTCTTTGAACAAACCCTAAGCACTAGGTAATTCCTGCTACAAGTACACAGAGGCCATCATCCCCCTCAGCTGTCTGCTTCCTGACTCATCAACAGTTCCCATGTGTCCTGCACTGAGATCGGTAGATCCAACCCACACAACTATGAAGGAGTCTCTGAAGATTGCTCCCAGCAGCGTCTGTGGGACTAGCCCACTGCCCTCTGAGCAGAAGTTCATTTTCCCAGGAAGAGAACTAGACAGTGGTGTGAGTACCTTCACAGCTGCCTGACTTCACCACCTGGAGTGTGTAGGAAAATCACCCTGCAGTCAGTCACAAAACAGAACCACCTGAATGTGCCACGCAGTTTACTTTAGTTCTAGTAAAATGTGAGTACATTTAAGCCATACATGAAACCTTATTCTATGCCATTGCAAACTCAAATGGTTGATCTAGTAGCGTGGTCACGTGCATCAGAAGAGCTGCAAAGACAGACAGACATGAAGGTACCTAACTTTTCCTGTCATTCATTTAGACTGTAATTGTCCTTAAAGATATAGCCAGCAGCTCCTGTGATAGGCCACGCCTACTAGTTAACAGCACAGACCATGGACCCAGACTCTCTGCATTCATATCAAACCTTTGGGGACATTGGACAATGTATATAATGTCCTCAGAACTCCATTTCCCCAACCGTAAAATAGAAATGGATAACTTAGCACATGTAAAGTACTTAGAATGCATGTCACAGATGCTAGGTGTGGGATAATCAGTGTCATCATTTGACAACCTCTGCAGGGCCACTTGCCCAACCTTGATTCTGAGTAGATTTTTCAAACCTGTGCAGCAGACAATAATGTGTAGTTTCTTAGGGGCCCCTGTTGTTTACAGTCTTTTACAGTTTGTAGCTAACATACTCAATAAGCCTGCCTTCCAAGCTCCTCAGTATAGTTTAGGAGCTAGAATTTGACTATCTCTGACTGCCTGAACCCATGACTTCTGTCTGCTTGTTCCTTATTGATAGACACCTACCCCTCTACCTAGTAGAATCATGTGAAGTGGCATCTTGCCAGGGTCTTTGGTTGAGAGCCTAGTAGGTCCATGAGAGCAGCATAGACATCGGTAGTTGGAAGGGCTGGCAGCCTCCTTGAGGCATCCCATGACAGCTTTGTACTCCTGTGCCATCTTCTGTGGCAGCTCCTTCGTGTCTGTTCTCAACCGATGTCATTATTGACTTCATGGACAGGGTGAGGGGCAAACTGAGATGAGTCGTTTATCTTTTTTCCCTTCTCAAAGTGTAACCATGTTCAATAGATATTACTTCTGAACTTCCTTCTGTTTTTTCTTCTCCCTTAGCCAAGGCTATCCCAGTGTCTATTGGACCTTGGTCTGCTCCAGCTCTTTCTAGTCTTCAGTTTCTTCTCTCAGTGGCTCCCTGCTTGCTCCATTGCTCTTGAAGGGAATTGTTCCCCTCCTCCATTTATTTTGAGATAGAAGCCACTGTTAAAATTCCCCTCTGCAATGCCTCTGCTGTATGTACTTTTAAAGCAACTTTTTCTATCCATTTTCTCCTGAATTTATTCTCATCTTTGAAGTCTCATGTAGCTACACCTGGTCTTAAACTAACCACTGATTGATGGCATTGAACATCTGGTGATCCTGCCTGTACTTCCCAAGTGCTGGGATGACAGGTATGTGCCACCACACCTTGTTTATGCAGTCCTGAGGATTGAGCCCAGGGCCTAGTGCTTGCTGGTTGAACACACTACTGACTAACCTACCACCCCCGTCGCTCCCATCACTCACTTGAGGATCCTGTAGGGCTGCT
Source organism: Montemys delectorum (assembly GCA_019843815.1). Lineage (NCBI taxonomy): Eukaryota > Metazoa > Chordata > Mammalia > Rodentia > Muridae > Montemys > Montemys delectorum. The sequence continues at coordinate 61,575 of JADRCD010204775.1, read as the reverse complement.
GTCCTTCCTATAAAGGTTTAGCTGTCTAAGAGGCACCAGGCAATTAACTATGGTGCCTTCAGATAACTAAAACACAGTGTTCACTCCACCCCCGACTCCAGCACTTAGTGATGCTGCCCTGTCTCTGATGGAATTTTCAATAATGAGTCACTTTTCTACTGGAACGGGCAAGATGAAGAAAGCCTTGTGAATCTCCTCTCCTCCTCCTCCTGGTTTTAGCATCAGCCTTTCATATGGTATTGGCACACATGTACAAATACCACCTCTTCAGCTCCATGCTTTGAGTTCCTTATGGATCCAGCTACCTATAAAGGACATTCAGCAGTAGCCGGGCCTGAGCTATGTTTATAACTTTGGGAAGAGAACTTGGTAAAGCCTGTGTTTCTCTCCAAATGCATGTCATCCAGAAGACAAGCTCGGAGCCTCACCCCACCCTTTGCTTGGAAAGCTTGTGGAATTCATAATATCTGAAGGATAGTGATTATCATGGCCTCAAAGAAAGCCTGTTTGCCTTGGGAAAGCTATCTCCAAGGGTGCTGTTGTTCTCCCAGAAGTCTTTTATTGTCTCAGACTTAATCCTGTAAGTGGAGCCTCCTCTACAAAGTCTCTTCTGCCTTTTGAAGTTTGAAGTTTATTCATCTCTTCCCTATGACCTTGCTACTGCTGTCCACTCACAACTTTCCCTGACAGTCTTTATTATGCCTGTTAAGATGCTCAGTAATACCTTAGTCATTGAATAAGTGCATGAGTGAAGGATGATGACATAAATGGTGGATAACCAAGAAGCTATTTAATTCATTACTTGTGGATCTGCTGGATTTCCTAAAGGTGGATATTTACATCACTAGATGATGAGAATCCCAACCAAATAGAGGAGGGCAGAAGGGTCAAGGTTAGGCTAGAACCGTCTTTGCTGGACTGGTGGTAGCTAGAGTTTGCTTCCATTCTATGTTCGAATTACAGTTTACCTCTGTACCAAAGAAAAGATAGTAAATAGTAGAGAAAGTAGAAGTTTTCTCTGTAGTAAGTGAGGTTTATGACCTCCAGGAAGCCAAGAAATGTAGGGGACATTTTCCTATGTGTAGGCCTGTACCCATATTGTTTGGTTACCTTGGTAATATAGGGTTGTATTGTAAATATATCAACTGGGATGGGCACCTCATGGTCAGTTGTTCTTTGTTCTTTGAACAATTGCGGCTGCTGTGCAAAGAGGCTTCTTTGATGAAGCCCAAGAGCTAGCCTTTATCTACAGATAAAAGGATATAGGTATTTAAGATGGAGTTGAGAATTGTACTAGTTTAGGAAATTAACAATAGTAGGCTTTCCTTTCAGTTCCATGACTTCACCAACTACAAGGGGTTGGCCAGGTTTACGGTAGCAGGCAGGAATTCCCTAAGGTCTGTGTTTGCTGTTTTTAAAGACTTTCATGGAATGGTTGTGTTTGGTACCTTTCTTTACTTTGTGAGAAAATGCCTGTTTCAGACAATTTAAGGATGCGAGGATTTCTCCTGCTCACAGTTTGAGGCTGCTGTCCACTGTGTCAGGAAAGCTATGTCAGTAGGAGAATGAGGTAGCTGGTCACATTGCATCCAAAGTCAGGAAGCAAAGTGAGACAAATACAGCCTGTAGTGATTATAATAAGAATTTCAATAGCTTTTGATGACTAGTCATGAAAGCCTAAATGGGGGGGGGAGGGGCTGTGGATATTGGCTCAGGAGGAAATCAGGCTTTTAGTGAAAACTCAAGGACCTGAGTTCAAGTTCTAAGAACTTAGAAAAGGCCACTTTCTCCTTTCTATTATTCATTCTTGTACCCCAGTCCAAGGAATGGTGTTGTCCATGGTTAGGGTGGGTTTTCCTCCTTCAGTTAACATAATCTAGAAACTCCCTCATAGACATGCCACAAATCTGTCTCCAAAGTGATTCTAGACCCTGTCAACTTGATGGCATTAACCATTACAGTATAGCTTTTGAGACTCAGCTATAGTTTTAGTGGCTCTGACATTTCTCCTGAAGCCGTGAAGCATTGTGACTCATTGATGCTTGATCTTTAGGACTTGGCATGTTCTTCTGTCCAGGCAGCCTGGAAGTAATAACTTTTTTCTTTTACTTTCAAATTTATCTTAAAGCACATGTTTTCTAAGCAGCTAATGAAGAAAGAATTGGGCATAGTAGTACATGCTTATAATCTCAGCACCCAGGATCATGAGGCAGGAAGATCATAAATTCAAGTCCAGCCTAGGACTATGCAGCAAGACTTTGTCACAATAAATAACTTTTTCCAAGAAACTGCCCAATGTGATGTACTCAAAATCTCAGCATATTTACAGGTAAAGTGCTTTGATATAAGTAAACGTAGTCTGACCAGTTGGAGCAGTGTGTGCTCTATAATAAGGATCTTGGAACTACAATCCAGGGCTTATAGGAAGCGCTGAAGGAAATGGGACTCCAACTTGCTAAGCCTGGAGACCTTGATACTTGATGTCAAGACAAAAGGACAGATGTACTCTGACAACCTTAAAAAAGGAGCTTTGGAAAACAGCTCTTGACTCTGAAAGTGATGTGATGGCCAGAGCTGTTGAGGGTCTGGTCTGTCTTAGGGTTTTTCAATACTTCTGAGTGTTTTCCTACATACCAATGATACCTAATATGACATCTGTCTTGCTCCATTTGATCTAGAACCATCTCTGTCACTAAATTCAGTCAAGTACAGCACTGATGGTAGTCTCTTGGCTGTGCCAATCAAGGAATGATGCAGAACTGTTCTTACCCAGCATCCCTGAGAATGTACCAGAGTATGTATTAAATGAAAGCTGTGCTCATCCAGTAGATACTGGACAGGCTATAACAGTCATATCTTTGGGATTCTGTTCCACCCCAGCCATGGCATCAAACACTCAAATGCCATCCAAAACTCTATAAAGGGCTGTGCATAGCTACCTGTATCCCTTGGTCAGGATCCAGTAGAGGGGATGTGCTAGGGACAAGCAAACATCATAGAATCTGGTATATCTGTGTATATCTGTGCACTTAGAGGCCAGAAGATGATATTGTTAGATGTCATGCTGTCTCTCAGTTCTCCACCTTATTCTTAAGCTTGGAGCTCATGGGATTTTGGCTAGGCTGGTGACCAGCAAGGTCCAACACTTCTGTCTCGGCTTCTCTCTACTCCCAGACCTTCAGTTGTAGGCACGTGCTTAGCTTTGCCTGGCCTTTTAGATGAGGCCTGGGGATTTGAACCGAGGTCATCATGGTTTTCTGGTGAGCTCAGTTTAACTACAGAGCCATCCCTCTTTAAATTTCAGCTTTTATAACTACTGAAATTCTTCCTGTATTATTATAAACATGTATGCAGCACAGAGTACTTAGAGTGCACAGCAAAATGTTTTTAAAGAGAAAAAAAAATTGTAGCCATGAAGATCTGACTCAAACCACAGGCACCTTCTCGGGGCAGTGGAAAAGTGAACATGTCTTCAGCTGCGTGTGCCAGAGGCATGGCTCCAGTCCTTGGCCAGCAGTGTGTTCTGTGTGGTCATTCGGGCCTTTCTTATTTTCCTTTCCAGCCTGAAAACATTTGGTTATTGTTCCTGTGGGTTGTTTGTACAGATCTTTATAGATACTTCTTAGATGTGCTGATCAGAAATACTGTCTCTTGTTCTCTTGAACAAAGTGGGGGAGTTAATTAAAACTTTTAGGAGTGGGAATTAACAGCCTCTAACTGAACCTTGGTCTCTGGGCTTAGTTAGACAAAGCCGTTTAAATGATTCCATATTCTTCTGAGTGATCCAGGTCTGTTTGCAGTGCTGAGGAGTTAGGAAAGCTTCCTGCTGTAAAAAGCCTTCTACACTTTTATTCCCACACGATTTTATGTATGCTGACTACCTAGGTGGCCCTCGCTGCTCTGTTCACTGAATGAACTGGTCATCTGAGATGGGGTAACTTGTTTGAGATGGCAGCCTGGCTCCTAAAACCTCCTGGTCTGTCCTTTGACAGCTGAGGGCGTGGGGAGTGGGCAGTTGGAACTCTGAGAATGAATGTGGAAGCCCCCAGTTACATATTAGGGTTCCTCTGCCTTGACGTTCAGTTGGACAGTGGATGGGTAGGGCCCAGAGAACCTGCAGCTTTGAGTCTCAGAGCTCCCACACCTGCCCATGTGTTCAGCTGTGCAAGACATGCAAGCATGTGCATGCTCTTTCAACATAGCCTTTTTAATAGGTAGGCTTATATTCTTATTTACCTCTCATTGTGCATCTCCTATTTCACCTATATCTTTTGGTCTTCAGTTTCTTTTTTTTTTTCTTGTTCTCTTCTACATTTTTTTCTTATTCCACCCCACCCTAGTACATGCCTCTGGGTCAGTTTATTCTTGTATTCATCGCTGTCTTCACCTTCCTGGGGGCAGGCAGGTGGTGGATAGAAAGCCAGCACACAAAGGAGACTCACTGCCCCTTTAATCCCAGTACGTCTCACATAGACACGCCCAGAGCCATGCATTAGCCCTTGATATGATAATCCTGGCTTTAACCACAGTGGTTTTAGAACTGACTGCCTGGTTTTAAAAATCACCAGTCCAACCAAATCTAGCAAGGGAAGTCAGAATTCCTTTGTAATTCAGTATTATATGCAAATTGCAGGAATTCCTTCCTATAAGTCTGTTTTTAGAGGAGTAAACTTCAGTGATCATGCTGAGACAGATGCGTTAGCTAGCAAGGCTTTTGGTTAAAAATGACAGAATTCAGTTTGAACTAGTGCAAGGACTAACAGGAAGGCTTTTAGACACTGACAGGGAGAACACCGTCCAGGTTGTTTGGATGATTCATTTTCTCTCCTTCTCTCTCCCTCCCCCTCTCTCTCCCCTCCCCCCCTCCCCCCCCCTCCCCCTCCCCCTCTCCCCCCCCCCCCCCCCCTTTCCTTCCTGCTCTTCTCTCTTCCTTTCTTTTCATTGTTTCTTCTTTCCTGGTTTGTGTGCTTCCCACTTCCTTTTCTGTTATGCACGTTCCTTTATAACTCGTGACTCCCGGCTACATGAGAGGTGATGCTCTTGACCCACATTAGACAAGTGATGATTCCATTAAAGCAGAGTTGAGAAGGATCCTCAGCCAAGAGTAATTAATCCAAGCTTTCTTCATTTCTTTTCCTTAGCAAAACAACAAGGGGAAGTCTGCGGTTCTCACAAAAACAGAAGGTTTCTTTTTGGAGACCTAAGTACTCCTGATAACTAAAATGCAGTATTTTACAAGATATAAAAAAAATCATTTTATTTTTTTGTTTGCCTTCAATTTCAAGCTTTCTATGCAGGAGGAACTTGTCCAGAGCAAACACTTGGGGGCTGGAGAGGTGGCTCAGTGGTTAAGAACACTTACTCTTGCAGGAGACCTTGATTCTATTCTGAGAACCTGTATAGCAGGTCACACTGTCTGTAACTCCAGTTCCTGGGGATCTTGACTCCCTCTTCTGCCCTGTAAGGGCACCAGACACACATGTGGTGCACAGACATATATGCAGAAAGAACATTCATACACATAAAAAATAAATAAGTTAAGCATTTCTTTAAAAAAAAGAGCTGAGCAGTGGTGGCGAACACCTTTAATCCCAGCACTTGGGAGGCAGAGGCAGGAGGATTTCTGAGTTCGAGGCCAGCCTGGTCTACAGAGTGAGTTCCAGGACAGCCAGAGCTATACAGAGAAACCCTGTCTGGAAAAACAAAAACAAAAACAAGCAAACAAAAAAACCCTCAAAACCCAAAACAAACAAAAAGAGTAAGCATCTTAGATCTCCAGGGACAGGTAGGGGTTTAACAGTAACCTGTTTGTCAGTGTTTGTGTATAGACCCAAACTTCTCTTTTTGCAGATACTGCTCCTGCTGGAATCTTAATAGCCAGTTATGTCCCCTCTTGGACACACATAAGCTTTGTTCCATTCCTGACTGTCCTTCTAATAGCTGTGCCTGATCAAATATCAGGATACATCTTAAGATTCTCAGCCAAAAAAACCCACCATCTGTGGCACCACATCTTCATGAAAACTGTTGTACTGGTGTTTAGAAACAGCCCACCCTTAGGCTCAAGGTGTGCGTTTGTTATCCCTGTTCAGCCCCAGTGGTAGTAGTCAGTCCTATAGAAAATGAGATGGCCTTTAAGAGAAGAATGATGTGTTCCTGTTCCCAAGGACTTTGGAACAGGACTCCCAAGGCTTAGAGAAGGTGTTGAAATGGTGGCTCTCCTTTTTTTGTCTTGTAATTTGCCTCTAAGAGATTTGAGACTTTTTTAATAAAGATTTTAAAAATTTTGTTTTATATATATATACATACATACACACACACACACACACACACACACACACACACATATATATATATATATATATATACACACACACACACATATCTGCAACTAAGCTTGTATACCACATGAATGAAGGTGTTCACGGAGGCCAGAAGGGGGCATCAGACTTCTGGATCTGCCTTACAGGAGGTAAGCTTTTAACTCTTGGTGTAGGGAAATGAACCTGGATCCTCTGCAAAGGAGCAAGTACATTTAACCATTGAGCCATTTCTCCAGCCTCTGAGACTGAATTTTAAGGGATGGAGTCTCTGAGCCTCAGTCTTCACTCTGCTTTTGAAAAGGACAGATGTGGTTTGTCTTTAATGATGATAGTGAAACTTTACAAGTTCTTGATGATGACTCGCATACAAGAAATCTTTAGAGACCCTTCACTCTTTGTTCTAATTTAATTCAGTGATGTGAGGGGTGGTGTGTTTTACTGTATACGGCATTCCTTAGTTAAAATGCAAGGAATTTAACAATGTTCTTCCACAGTCTGAAGTTTCAGACAGATGTCCCCCCACCCAGTATTTTTAGGTAATTACCTCATCTTACAGTATTAAAACATTTTTAAAAAACCATTAATATCTATCACTCTGTCTGTCTATCTATCATCTGTCTGTCTGCATGTCTGTCCGTCTATCTGTCTGATACAACATGGTGTACATATAGATAGCAAAGGACAACTTTGAAGAATCAGGGTTTTTGCCTTTCACCATGCGGATGTTGGGAGTCAAACTCGGGTCATCAGGCTTGGCAGCAGGTACTTCTACCCCCTGAGCAACTCTGTCATTCTCAGAAGAAATACTTTTAAGAAACTCAAAGTCTCATTGGCCTTTATCTCATCCCTGCCCTTCCGTAGCTTCACCACTTCCCCAGAAGAAAATGCTGCTGAAAAGCTATGAGGTAGCCTGGAAGCCATTCTGTTTTCTCTTACACATGTCAATAGCTATGGAGTTGCGCTGTGTCTCATCATCATGCCATAGGGCCACTTATGAAAAGCTATGAGGTAGCCTGGAAGCCGTTCTGTTTTCTCTTACACATGTCAATAGTTATGGAGTTGTGCTGTGTCTCATCATCATGACACAGGGCCACTTTTGTATTTTACTTTGTTCATTACCCATCCTGTATGTCTATGCTAGGCATAAATATGAGCCTTATGTTTTAAATGCCACAAGTAAGTGGTTCATATTATGGACGAGACATCTTTTGTTTAACTGCTCCCCTAGAGACATTTTCCAACTGTGAGAGTAGTCACACAGTCAATAAAACAACATCCAAGCCAAACTTTATAGTTGAGCTATCCCCAAATTAAGCCCATACAACAGAACATATGCTAATTTCCTACCTAGTAATTTGAGCATATGATCTACTTGCTCCATAGTTCTTTATCTGTTAAATGGGTATAAAAATAACGTTCATTTCATGAGTTCATAGGAAGCAATACACAAATGATTGTGTGTGAAGTATTGTGAGCAATGCCTGGCTTCTGCCATGCACTTGGACAATACTGTGTTAATGTCCCAGAGCTGCTGTGACCGTTGCTGTGTGTGTGTGATCCTTCCATCTATTTTGTAAGCATGCCAGGAAAGCAATGAATTTTATTACTGAGCCTGTTTACAGTATCATCGTAGACATAGTTTATCCCATAACACAAAGTCTCTCTGTGAAAACATAAACAACTCCTTTCTTGCCCAGGACTAGGTAGACCTGCCCTAGGTGGTCAGTTTGATTTCTAGACAGCGAGATCTGCCAGGATCTTACTCTGTAGCCCAGGCTGGCCTCATATGATCCTCCTTACTCAGTCTCCCAGCTTTCTGTGTATGAAGCTTTGAACACATTGTGCTCCTTCTGCTTCTGCTGGCTGATAGGGTGGACCTGCACCTGCAGTGATTCCTACTGTGTGCTGCAAACTCTGTGGCAGGCATTTTCTGTACTAACTGAACTTACAATTCTAACTTATTTTCATAAGTTATTTAACCTATTTAACATAACTTTTAGGTTAATTAGTACAAGTGACTGCTGCAGTGGGTGTTGGGTGCCTGTACAGGTAGACCTTGTATTATAATGAGGGACTGGTAGGCACTGTTCTCAGAAACCACCAGAGGCCCAGACAGGAGAGTATCCATGCAAGAACCACCTGAGTTCTGAGTGCCACCTGCCTGGCTTTCCTAGGTCTCTCACTATCGGGAGTCAGAGTTCAGGCATGGGGTGTCAGTGGTACACAGTTCGGGAGAGTATGAGCCTCTACTATTTATAGACATGGGGATATGTGGCATACATAGGGGAATCACAGAATGACCCAGGAACAAAGGCGGAGAGAACGAGGTAGGATCTGGGCATCATGCAAACTGGTTTCCCTTGGGAAACCTTAATTGGTGGGTTTAAAGGGAGCAGATGTAAGATCCAGCCAAAGAGATAGCATCCACCTTCAGTTTGCTGGCAAGTGTCTATATAGGGCCTCTGCAAGAAGTGGTGGGAAAAGAGAGGCTTCTGAGTTATCACTGGTCTCCCAGTCAGAGCCATTCTGCTTTTGTAGAGTACTGCAAGCTGTGAGTGGTGAGTGCACCTTACTGATGGTATGGGAAAGTTAGGCCTGTACTTAAAAATAGATGCTAACAGTTGGGCCTGGTGGTACATGCCAGTGATCCCGGGACTCAGGAGGCTAAGGAAGGATTGCAATGAGTTCAGAACCAGCTTGGTCTACATGGTGAGGTAGAGGCCAGACTGAGATATATGGTGAAACCCTGTTTCTCTCACATAAAACAAAACAAAAATGATGTCTTTTTTGAGGGTCAGGGTCAGTTCTAGAAAATCAAGCTGACCACCTAGGAGAGATCCACTTAGTCCTGGGCAAGAAACAAAGGGAACATAAAATTGTAGCAGTTATTATGGGGCAGACTATAAATAACTGAATACAGCATAGTGGTCATGGGGATTTGCTCGTCTCCTTTAGCCCTTGGTCTTCTCTTGTCCACTTACCGTTGGGCAAGTTGTGACACTCTGGGTGGACAGTGTTTGTAAACTTGATGATTTTGACCTTGGAAGCAAACAAGCATTGTCATTTGAGTGACTTGTAACTTTCCCCTCTGCCTCTGAAAAGCCCCATTAGGAGCCTTTTATCAAGAGTCTGCTTCCGGCTGCTAAGAGTTTTCTTCTTATCCAGTTCAGGCATAAACTAGTGCTGATTGTGACCCACCTCAGGATGCTGGGGAGAGTCTGCCTGTGTGGGAGTCCTTAGAGTATCTGCTACTCAAGCAACAGTCAACGCCATTCACAAAGAAGCCATTGTGATAATGAAGGCCCTTTGTCCATGACGTGAAAGAGATTTTATAACAGTGTATGAGATGGTGCAGGTTTGAGCTGGACTGGAAGGAAGGAGAGTGGTATCACCGAGTGCCATGTGTCATCTAAACTGTGCCCCAGGCCCAGGCCACCACTCATTGTCACATCAAGAGAAACCCAGCCCTTCTCTCTCTAGCGAGGCTCCCTTTTTCAAAATGCTTAGTCCCCATGCTGTTCTAGGTTGGGAGTGGCTCTGTCACTTGTCTATCACCTGGAATGAAGGGCTGAGGAGGTGCTCTTCCTCACAGAGCAAGGTTGGAGAGCCCATTCTCCAAGTTGAAAAGTAGGAAGAGATAGGTGGGCCAACCCTAGGCCTCTCTGACCTGCCCTTTTGCACAATTGTGCTTTTCTATGGTGATAAACACCTCCCTGGGGAATTGATCCCTGACACTGGACCAGCCCAGCTTATCAGGATAACAGCTTTGCTACTGAGCAAGGAGATCTACTTTTTCAGACAGGCAGCCCTCTGCACAGGTTTCAGTGTGGTTTCAGCACAACCTTTGGTTTCAGCCTGGAGGCAGTAAGGGTGGGTAAGTTGGGGGCTAGCTGAATGCCATTAGGAGCTCTCCCCCCACTCTCTGCCAAACCTTATAGTGTCAGCTCCTACATCTGGCTCAGGACAGTTTGTAGAAGCCTCTCCTCCTCTACCACGTGGTACCCTCTCCCTTTCCTTTTCTTCCTAGTTTCTAGTTACCTTGTGTTTATTATTTTCCCTCTGTTTCATGCTCACTCTCTGAGATTCTCTGGGTGTTATTTAGATTCCTCTCAAAACTGTGTGACTGCAGCTTTTTGCTGTCAGCTTAAGCACTGCTAAGACATGCTGTATGACAATGCTCTTATCATGACTCTGTTTGGAGTGGACCTTGGCTTCCTTGGTTCTCTATATGACTTTGATGTTTAGAGTGTAGTGAATCTGCAGAACCCTGGCAGGAAAAGTTGAGAAGTCCAAGATCGTTGCCCCACCTTCCCCCACATATATCCTTGGCAAGTGGTGCTGACTCTAGTCTCCACCCAGAGCGGACCCTTCATAGGCTGTGCTTCCGGCTGAACCAGACCCAGCATGCCCCAGCCCATCAGGTCAAGCCCGGCTAGTTGGTTGGAAGCTCTCTGGAGTCCCTTGCAGCCAAGGGTGAGGTCATCAGGGGTGGTTTCACCATCTTCTAGGACACACCTTTTAGTGGCATGTGGTCTGGTCCTCTGAGCTGTCTTGAAATCAGGTTTCTTGTTCTGGTATTGGTTTTGCACACAGCATCACAGAAACTGTTCTTATAAATTGTGTACTACATTTGGAAGTGGGTAGTGTTTTCCTAGCCTTTTAAGTGTGTTATTTTCCCCCCTCTTCAGTCCCAGGTAAATCACCACGGTGCTGCTAGTAATGAAACCTACCAGGAACGCCTGGCACGGCTGGAAGGAGATAAGGAGTCCCTCATACTACAGGTGAGTCCTCTTCTTCTGTAGCTTCCCCAGGAGAGGGGTGCATAGTGGGAGTCCTCTGCTGGAAAGTGCTGTGAAACCATTTATTTATCCTGTGCTGCTGAGCATCGACCTCTGCACACACTTCAAGCCCTGTGGGCAGGCTGAAACTAGGTGCCAGCAAAGAGCAAAATGGGCCCAGTCATCCAGGAGCCCGTAAGTCTGCTAAGGGAGATGAGTGCCTCTTGTGTCACTAACAAAACTGAGCCTCGAGTGCTAAGGCCCAAGGAAGCGGGCTAATGGAGTCAGGTCCATGAGTCTGAAGCTGGATCCAGACATGTCACTTGGATGCAGATCCCCTGCTCTGGTAGCTGAGCTAGGCCTTTGCTGGCTCTCTTGCCTCTATAAGAGGAGCAGAACTTCAAAACTTCTTCTAGAGAGAGAGAGCATCAAAACAGCCTCTGGCTTTCAAAAGTCCATGTTCCTTGGTAGGATGTAACATTGGACATTCTTCCAGAGAGCTTCTACTGCATCAGGAACTCTTGGTTGTGTTATTCTCAAATGCACAAAAACATTTCGCAAGTGGGTATTAAGGGTGGGCCCTGCATCCCATATGAATAGACAGTGTAGAGAATTAAAGATTAATGTCCTAATTTCAGCTTCTTACAAAGCTTGAAAGATGATGAAAAGTCTGGTGATGGAGGCTGGGGATGCAGTTGGTAGAGTGCTTGCCTAATATGCATGTATCCCTTGGATTCTATCCCCAATGCACTGGGATGCTGCACATCTGTACTCCCAGTGTTTGGGACGGAGAAGCAGGAGGTAGAGAAATTCAGGGTCATCCTAAGCTACATAGAAGGTTTGAGGGATATGAGGCCCCCTCATCCCATACACACATTTAACACAGATGACTTGTGGTGAAATGGAGGAGTGGAGGGCACTTGGGGTCTGGTGTTGGCTCCAGGGTGTTGCCATTAGTTTGGAGCACTAGGGATGGTGAGTGAGATGCAGTATGCTTATTTATTTCTCATTTTATTTTATGTTTTCATTTTATTTTATAAACATAAGATTAATCAGTTCTTGTAGAAATTGGAAATTCTGAGAATATCAAGAAGCAGATTAGGTTAACATCTGTTCTTTAGTTGTGCCTCTCTCACCTCCTATAAAATGATTGAGCTCATACCAAATATACACTTTTGTAGCCTAGTTTTATTCTTTTATTTGCTTCATTGACTTTTAAAATTATTAAATCATTATAAAGTAATTGAATATCTGAATTTGTCAGACACTGGCTTAGGATCCTGTGGGTATATCAGTGAATAAAATGGTGTGTGTGTGTGTGTGTGTGTGTGTGTGTGTGTGTGTGTGTCAGAGAGAGAGAGAGAGAGGGAGCTCATAAACCTGAGCCAATTCCTAAATATTTCAGGTAGTGATAAGTACCATGGAGAAAAATAAATGGAGATAAGCAGTGTGCAGTCAGGAGCTCCCTGGCAGGAGGAAGTAGGGAGGGAACCAGAGATACCTGGAGGAGTACATTCCAGGCAAAGGAGCTGGTCAGCCCAGCCCACCTACAGAGGTGGAGTGTCCTTGGTGTGTGGACAGAACAACAAGGGGCTATTTTGGCTGGAGTCCCTGAAAAGAAGGGGGTAGGAATTCCCCTGGTGAGTAGCAGGGGCCTGCTTTTACAGCTCAGGTCCCTTGAGGTATATGCAGTTTGAAACTTCATCCCCAAGACATGATTCATGAAAGACTAAATTCAATTTAGAATTATGTAGCAAGGAGTACGAAATTGCAAACTTTTGAACTAGGACCCTCTGTGATTGAAACAACACATTGCTCTTCAGAGGGGATTACAATTAATGAAGAAGTCTTAAGTAATAATGCTTCCTTTCACAGCCATTTCTGTTCTAACCAAATTCTTGACTAATCCCTGTTTAAATAATCTGAACACAGTTGAGGAGCTGTTGACTACTAAAGGTGAAAGTTGACTCTCAATAGTTTCTGTTCTGCCAGGAGCTGTGGGCACACTGTCAGCAATACTGTCTTTCTCACTTCTGCACTGTTCAGTAGTGGCCTGTGGAGCTGGTTTGGGGATTCTCAGCAGGGCATGGCCTCTTGCATCATCCACATTAGAGTTGAGTCAAATGAATGAGTTGGAGGAACCCTTGGCCCAGAATAAGTTTTCCTGGGTTTATTTGTAGAACAAGATTCATTTCTGTCCTCTCCCAGTACCTAAAATTATGTTTACTGTAGGGCTCAAAAGTATTTGTTCTCATAGAATGAAGATAAAATTCTAATATCTTTAGTGCCAGTTTCCATACTTCCTGACTCAACCATAGAGTTGTTGATCTGAGGCTCCGAAGACCCCCTGCAGTCCCGTGTCTTTGGTCCTATGCGAGGCTGACCTGTGTGGCCTTTACTGTTCCACAACCCTGTACCAGCTGCTCCTTAAGTATGATGCAGCTCTATAAATGCTAATCTTTGTAGCAGGACCAACCATGAAGCATCTTCCCAAAGACAAACTCTGAACCCCAGGAAGCACAGTCATTTCCCAGACCCTACTCCTTTGAGAAGGAGTTACGAGGAGAAAAGACCAGTGCTGCTGGTAGTATTCAGCAACAAGGACCAAAACCAAACAAAACGAGGCAACTAAAGACACAGCTCAGCAGTGAGGAGCACTGATGGTTCTCCCAGAGAACCTGGGTTCTATTCCTAGCACCCACAAGAGCCCCAGTTCCAGGGTATCTGATGCCCTCTTTTGTCCTTGAAGTTACTGTATACATATCCATGCAGTCATATATGCAGACAGATATTTAATTTTATATAAAATTAAGAACTATTAGCTGGGCAGTGGCGGCACATGCCTTTAATCCCAGCACTTGGGAGGCAGAGGCAGGGGGATTTCTGAGTTTGAGGCCAGCCTGGTCTACAGAGTGAGTTCCAGGACAGTCAGGGCTACTCAGAGAAACCCTGTCTCAAAAGACAAAACAAAACCAACCAACCAAACAATATATATACACATACATATATATATAAACAGTAAAATAAAACCATACACCAATGTATTGTTTAAATGGGCCTGGTTGGTGGAAGGAGCCCATCTTTGGATTATTGGAATATCAGCACACTGTGCATCAGGTATAACTGTTTCAGTCATTCACTCATTATTTGGGTCTAGAAGTACAGTGTATAAAGTTGGCAGGCTTTTCTTTTTTGTTTGTTTTTGTTTGTTTGTTTGTTTGTTTTTGAGACAGAGTTTCTCTGTGTAGCCCTGGCTGTCCTGGAATGTACTCTGTAGACCAGGCTGGCCTTGAACTCAGAAATCTGTCTCTGCCTCCCAAGTGCTGGGATTAAAGGTGTGTGCCACCACTGCAGGCAGCAGGCTTTTCTTTATCTTTCAGAATAGGAATTTTATAATTCATAAAATTCATTTAAACATTTATAAATGAACTTAGATGAACTTCTTCATGCTTCATTAATCATTATGGAATGGAAATTAACTAGAATAATCTGGGGCTGGCGAGATAGCTTAGTGGTTAAGAGCACTGACTGCTCTTCTGAAGGTCCTGAGTTCAAATCCCAGCAACCACATGGTGGCTCACAACCACCTGTAATGAGATCTGACACCCTTTTCTGGTACATCTGAAAACAGCTACAGTGTTCTTAGATATAATAATAAATAAATCTTAAAAAAAAAACAAAAACTAGAAAAACCTATATATAAAGGACCATGTCTTCAACCAAGAAGATCTTGATTTACTATCCACTGATTTTTTTTTTTCCTTTCTGTGATGTCACACATGATCTTTCATCTTCCTGTATGGAACTGTCTCATAATAAATAAAACATAGGAAGGATCCTAGGGGTCATTTGGCTTATAGGAAAGGCTACCAAAAACAGTTACAGTATGTATATAGGACAGAATCAAAATGCCTTTGTTTAATGTATTTTTCTTTGTATTTCTGTAGACAGTCTTAGGGTTCCTCAGAAAAATGCCTTCTTCTGCCACACGTGTGCAGTGTGGCTTTGGTGTTTGTATGACTTAGAGTCATGTTTTGACCTGTAAAGCACAGAAACCTTTCTGGAGCCAAGTTTTGTCAGTGCTAATACATGCCCTTTACGTCCTACATTCCTTAATTGCTTCCAAACACTGGCTTGATAGGTGAGCAGTCCCCACACCCGTATGGGAGAGGTAAGGTCATTGGTTGGTTTCCATAAAGGTTTGAATCGCTCTTCCCCATGAAGTGGCAGAGCCCTGCCAAGAGCTGAGATATGCCTTGAAGTCAGGCTGCCTTATTAGAGAACAAGGAGCAGGAGTCCAGCCCAGAGGCAGCTCTCCTGCCTCTTGAGTAGCAGCTTTCCTCTCCAGTCTGTCAAGAGCAGGAAATGTGACCACAGCCATTTAGGCCTTGGCTAAGATTCCCTGGTAAGGTGAAATTCTAACTTCCTCTGGGCCACTTCCTCAACCCCACTCACCTAAAAGGGAAGCTTTCTGTCAGGTGAGTCTCAGTAGGATGCTTTCACAGCTTCCCCACCCCCACCAGTCTAGATCTTCCACTATTGTTTATGTTCTGTAACAGGTGAGCGTCCTCACAGATCAAGTAGAAGCCCAAGGAGAGAAGATTCGGGACCTTGAAGTGTGTCTGGAAGGTCACCAGGTGAAACTCAATGCTGCGGAGGAGATGCTTCAGCAGGTACGGACTGGTGGAGTGGAGGGCTTGGGGGGGGGGGGCGCTGAAGCAGCTCCGGTGTTAAATGCCCCTTTATGCGTTCCTTCTTACTCTCCCATGATTCCTGGAGGTGGGGTTGGCTGTGCACCGTGCAATATTTAGACAGCAGGTGAAACCAACCTGAACGCTGAGGGCAGGGCTGGGTGGGGCGGGGCAGCTCAGTGGGGAAATAACCTGTTGAGCTGGTTAGACAGAGTCCCAGGAGCACTTTCTGCAGGCCATGTCACCTCATCTTATCATAGAAGCTGCCATCTGCTAGAGTGGCATCGGGGATTGTAGAAAGTCAACTTGTCATCATATGTTTTTGAACCCCCCCCTTACTCTATCCCTTCCTCTGTAGTTTCCTCCGATTAAAAACTATCACAAATACCATCTTACTGTAATAGAGTAGACATCAAAAAGGAAAGCAATAGTTAGCTGCTTCCATACTTTGTAAATAGAGTCCTCTACTTATGTCCTTTTGTTGATTCCAGTATGCATATACATGATTTGCAAACTGTAGTCCTATGGAGGGACCTCCCAGACTAAAATTAAATAAGACGTGGCAACGCTTTCCATTTGAAAAATGTAGCCGTGTAGCTATCTCTACTGCCACTTACAATTATTTTACCTACAGATATCAAAATTGACCTAACCATTCTTCATTCTCCAAATAGTTGTATCGTTGTAGAAAGCAAGCTGGGGCTATTATAGAGGGGTGCTGAGTTGTCGACGAGAGAGTCCTTAAGGTCTGCTGAGAACATCACTAGACTTTTGATTCAGTCTATTTATCCATAGGTTTCCTTTGCTTCAGTCATCTTTGCGTTCTTGGCTATTTTGAAAATTACAGCACACTGGAAGTGCTTTGTGGCTGTTGATAGGATTCCTGACATAGGGAAGAATCTCACCTTCTATTCAAAGAAGGAAAACCATCCCCTCAAAATGATCAGATTTACTTAGATGACTGGTCATAATCCTTTCCTCAAAGCTCCACTGTTTGACTTGTTTTTTAACTGTCAAGATCAGCTGGTGAGCACAGGCTTTGCATTCTACTGCTGGCCTGCTAAGTGTCACAGTTTCTGGGTGTGTTAGTTTTGTTTAGGTTCATTTGAAGACTTTAGGGGGAGAAAAGGTAAATGAGTATCTCAATGGATGTGTTTTTATAAAATTTAGTTGCAGCAGCTTGGATGTTGTTACTAATTTTCTCTCTTTTCACTCCTGATTAATAAATAACACTAGTCTGTCTCAGTTTGATTTTGTTTAGATTCTATACCATTTTTCTTACTTAAATTTTTTTTTCCGAGAAATTATGCTTAGTAACAGGTCTTTTTTTTTTTTTTTTTTTTTTGGTTTTTTTTGAGACAGGGTTTCTCTGTGTAGCCCTGGCTGTCCTGGAACTCACTCTGTAGACCAGGCTGGCCTCGAACTCAGAAATCCACCTGCCTCTGCCTCCCAAGTGCTGGGATTAAAGGTATGCACCACCACCGCCCAGCAACAGAAGGTCTTTTATGGAAGAAAAAACTAAATCATGTCTTTTGAATACCTGGACAAGACAATAGTCTGATTGGGAGACAATCTTGCATGAAGCAAGTGGATCGAGTTTTCAGGTCTACCTGAGGTGTGTGGGGGAGGGTAAGGAAGATAATAGACCAGGAAAGTGACTATGTGAGAAAACATCAGAGGGCTGAAGTTTCAGGAAGGTGGTACCTGGCTAGAAGCCAAGCTTGGAGGCTAGAGAATAGCTGCACTGTAGTACTGTAACTGTGTGTCTCCCTGTGCTGACTCTTTCTGCTCTATTTCCCGATGTGGCTGTGCTCCTGTCTATCAAGGAGCTCAATGGAGGGTGGTGGCCAGCACTCCTGGACAGAGGCTGGCTTACCTGTCAGCAGTGCCACATAGAAAGCAGTTGGGCTTTTTGAAAGCCTTAGGTCGATTAGGTTTTGTATCCTATTTCTTCTAATTCCATTGCTCTTCTAATACCCATGCGCTATGAGTAAGGTATCAGGCATTGGCTTGCTATACAATATTGTCATTCGTCATCTGCTATAATATGTCTCTTCTAGAACTTGACTAAGTTCTGTGTCTGTGTCTTTCAGGACAGCGCCTCTCAATCTTATAAGAGTAGCATTTCATAAAGATTACACATTCAAATTGTGGGATGCGTTTGAGCCTCAGCTCGCACTAGGTGTTTGTTGGACTTGGTGGTTCCAGCACTGAATCTCAAGTTCAGTGCTACTGCTGTCCTGGACTCTGCTCCACACTGTTTGTGAAGACCCTTGCATCTTGTACCACAGTGCTGGTACAGTGTTGTTTGCAACCTGGAGTATGTATATGTCTTGTGAGCTGGGGGCAGGTACAGACTTGCTCTGTCTGGCTGAGATATCCTTGGCTGCAGGGCTCTTGGCTTCTGGTGTTTGGAACGAGAATGACTCGTGACCTAGAGGCAGAGAATGGACACAATTGCTTCTTTCTGCCTGTGCTGCCAGACCTGGCCCACTGATCTGGATGAAGTCTTTCCCTGTCTCCAGTAGGACCTTCTGTTTGCCTAGAACCCAGCACTTCCTGGGGATGTCGCTGGTCTAGGTAACACTGCACACTAATGCATCCTGTCTAATGGTAACAACTGTTTCCAGTGCTAGATCAGAGCCTTTGTGAACCCAGTAATACGAGGTAGTCCAGTTTTGTTATTTTACACAGAGGTAAGTATTAAAGATATTCTAAAAATTTTTCAATTCATTTCAAATTTGAAATGTCCTGTGTGAACCTCAGAGTAAGTAACTATAGGTCGTTCCTGGCTGGGAGACCTCAAGTCTACAATGTGTGCTGAGACTTCCCTTACGCACGCTACAATAGTACAATAGGACAAAAGTAAGTATCTTTCTTACTTTTCTGTTGCTGTGATAAGACAACATGACCAAGGACATTTATAAAAGAGTTTATTGGAGTTCATATTTCCAGAGGGTTAGAGTCTAAGATCATCATGGCTGGGAACACGGCAGCAGGCAGGTGGGCATAGTGCTGGAACAGTAGCCTGAGCGAGTACATCCCGATCCACAGGTTTTAGGCAGAGAGAGCTAACTAGGAATGATGTGAGATTTTGAAATGTCAAAACCAACTCCCGAGTGACACACCTCCTCCAGCAAGATCACACCTCTTAATTCTTCAGAGACAGTTCAGATACCTGGAGACCAAGCCCATGGGGTGTGGGGAGAGGTCATTCATCTAAAGCAGCACAGGGACTTAAGAAAACCTTGGTTCACAATATGCATAATCCAAACCCTACGTGGTGTTCAGCTCCAGCCATTCCACTGAGCTGTCCTTTCCTGAAGCTGGTGTTCCAATGTCAAACTCCTTCCAGGAGCCCAGGAAGAAGAGGTTATTCACTCACCCAACTCACAGGCAGGCCTCCTCAGCTGTCTCGAGACTGGTCCCTGCTCACTATGACTGCCCACCTGCCAAGTGGCATATCTAAACATGAACTCATCCAGTCTCCAGGAGACAACAAGAAGTAGGCAGAACTGACTTAGGGCCAGATACACCTAGACTGCAAGTATACTTGAAGATTCCTTGGGAAGGAGGGAAGGATGCAAATTGTCCTGACTTTGTGAAGCCATCATCCTGCTCTGAGAAAACGGGGACAACATCTGTGTGTGTCAAGCCTCCAGCCTGTCCTAGAGCCCCAGGGTTTATGTGAAGCTGACTGAGGTGTGGAGTGACTGGGAGTCAGTGAGCCTAGATGTTGTTCAGAGAAGGTCAATAAATGTGTTTTTATTTCTTTTGATTTATTATTACTATCATTATTAATAACTCTAGGCCTCATGCATGCTAGGCAAACACTTCTGCCACGGAGCTCTGGCTCTCTGCTTTCCTTTCTTGCTGAGAAGAGGGATGAAGTCTGGATTCTCAATTGTACATCTCTGTTATTTTCTCAGAGGAGAATAACCTGATAGTGAGGAGCAGGGTAATTGCCAATCAGCCACATGATCGCAGGTCCTACCCTCAGCAAGCACAGAGCTCTTTAGAAACTTCTTGCAAGGCAGCATGGACGTGATGGAGAGGACTGTGCCAGTGAAAGGAAGTCCTACAGAGTTAGAAAGTTCTAGAGAGAAACTGGAAATACACAGACCCCAAGACAAAGACAAAGGCTACCCATGGAGATGCCTTAGCACTTACCAAAATTATGTACAGCTATTCCAGCTTTGTTAAAAACATTGTCAGCTGGGCAGTGGTGGCACACACCTTTAATCCCAGCACTTGGGAGGCAGAGGCAAGTGGATTTCTGAGTTCGAGGCTAGCCTGGTCTACAGAATGAGTTTCAGGACAGCCAGAGCTACACAGAGAAACCCTGTCTCGAAAAACCAAACCAAACCAAACCAAAACCAAACCAAACAAACAAACAAAAACCAGATTGTCATGCAAACGGCCAGTGTACCTGAAGATACCATACAAGGGTTTTAAGGCCTAGGCACAGGCCTTGTAATATGCTAAGGAATGAAGCTTTTGGTTTTTGTTTTGTTTTGTTTAAAATAAAAAAGAATATTAAACAGAACTCCACACATGATTTGGCAGGCACAAATATCTGTCTGAGGTAGTGAGACAAGGCAGCAAGTCATGAGTGAGAAAAATGTTCATTAGTTCTCTAAAACCCCTCTGAGAGATTTTAAGACACAAATACCTAGTTTCTTCAAGTTTATCTTCCTTGATGTTGTATGTCTAGACATTAGTACAGATGGTAGGTACATCAACCCATGTTGCAGGTGAGGCTGTGGTTTCAGAGAGACTTGGTCAGTAGGAAATGAAGCTCAAATGGCCAGAGTAGGTTAGGGGACCCATTTTCTGCAGTGTTCCTCATGAGCCTGGCTTCCTGGCAAGGCCAGAGCCTTTGACTTTAAAGGGCAAAGGGACAGGGTTTTGTTTTCTTGTCTCTTCGCAGTCTTTCTTTCCTTCTGGGTTCAGGTTACCAGGGGGGCTGCAGTTCCCTGCCATTGGTCAGTAATTCCCTGGGTCATGTTCCACTCTTAAAAATGGAGGTAATTGCTTCAAGATGTGGCCCTTTACAGAGGGAGAGAATGAGTTGAAAGGCAGACCTCTTTTTTATCAGCTCCAGTCAGGACCTGAGCCTTGGGAAAAAGGAAATGGCTGATTGCTCTGAGATGTAAAAACTCTTTCATCTCTGAAAGGGGAGACGCCTGTGTGCTTCTGGAAGAAGTTAGTGGTGGCAGGGAAAAGAGAGGGGCAAGTGGTAATTTTGTTCATTCTTTTATTTTTCTAAAGTATCCTTAGCCAGTTTCACGTCCTCACAGTAAGTGAAATAAGCCGTCCATACCCCTCCCCCTCCTCCTCCTTGCGGTCCTTCCTGTAGATTGCAACCTTGAAACAGTCTGGAGCAGAAGCACCGTGCTGCTTGGTAAACGTGCTCCCTCTACGCTCAGCTGCTGCCGCTTCCCATCCGTCTTGGCAGCTGCCGGACAATAAGCAGTGCCCAGTGGGGTCCCACCCTGTAGGTTGGGAAGCCTGGGCACATTTGTTGCTCCAGACAAGTGGGTTTCGTCCAGAGCTGACACCAGTGCTGGAGTGACAAGCTAGCAGGGACACAAGGACATTTTCCTTAAAGTGGACAGAATAAAGGTAAAGGCAACAAAGGAGATTCGAGAGCAAAGTGAGTGGTCAGGGACTCCCGGTACAGGGAAGACCGAGCTGCAGGCAGTCACTTCTGCTGGATTGATGCTGCGGAACGATAAGCTGTGGCTAAAGTTTAGACATCAAATCCCAGAAGTAAAACTGTTTTTGTTCCCTACTTAGGTGAAGGCAGAAGGCAGGCTGCAGGCAGACGGACATCTTGTTGAGGAGTGAAAGGAGGAAGAGTCATGGGGAAAGGGGTAGGAGAGAGTATTCTTTGTCTTTCTGTTATACACACAGGGATACATGGATGCACACACACACACACAGCATACATGTACTTATGCAGAGACAGGACATTGGTAGTGGTAACTTTAAGGGCAGGGAGTCCAGAGGCTTCTTCAGAATGTCAGAAATTTGATCATGTTTATAGCCCAAGGAATGAGAGCTGATGGTGAGGACAAGATTAAATGCCGGCCAGAGGGCATGATTGACGGTCCTATCCCAGGCTAGCACAGAGCACGGTGGGAACTCCTTCCAAGGCAGCACAAAGGTGAGGGAGTGGCTAGGTCAGTGAATGGGAGTCTCTCTGAGTTACAAGCAGAGGAAGATCAGGGGTTACCACCAAAGACTACTGGTTACCTGCCAAGGTAACTGATGCTCACCAAGTTGTGTCAGGATCCGCAAAGGTGGGAAGGCCAGCCAAAATGCTCCTTCCTCTCTCCTTTCTGTTCCCTACTTTCCCCTCCCCCTCTCTCTGCCTCCCTCTCCCTCTCTCCTTTGTCCCTCTCCCTCTGTTTCTTTCTGTCTCTTGCAGTGGGGAGGGGAGGGCTGCAGGATCAGAATAGCCCAATCTGTGGGGGAGGGGAGGGCTGCAGGGTCAGTATAGCCCAATCTAGGGGTGAGGGGAGGGCTGCAGGGTCAGTATAGCCCAGGCTCTGAGTGATAGAGTTACAGATGTGTGTCAACACATTCAGCTTTCTGGGATAGAAAATAGATCATGAAAATGAGAGGACTTGACAGAGACAATAACAGCATGCAGTCTGTCAGACTAGCTTTAGAATGAAGTATGTATGTGTGTGTGTAAGAAAGAAGATTTAAGAAAGATGAATGAGCTAACAGTGGAAATTCTGAAATAAAAAGAATGAAGTTTAGTAAATGGTGGTAGGCTTTTATTGTGTTGGTAGATAGTAAGAGGGGTTATTTGACAAGAGCACATTGTGAAGTCTAAGGCTTAGAGGCACAGGAGAGATCTGGAACTGAGAATTAGCCAGGAATGAGTAGAGGTTTTACCAGACAGCATTAGCAGGTAAGCTGTAATCAGATGGTGAGTTTGTATTGAAACTGATGGGTATGATTAAATGACTCTCAGTAGCAAAGCTTAGGTCATTGGGAGTGGAAACAAATAAAGACTGAGATTTGGCCCCACCTGGGCCCTGGTAAACAAAGGCTAACAGGTCTGGGGCCTGGGGAATTGGGGGAAGGATTGTTCTGGTGTAGATATGAATACAAATGAAATGACAAACCTCGAAGTACAGAGTGGCCAGGGAGACAAATATTGCTAAAGAAAGTTGATAGACCAGGAAAACACAGAGTTACTAAGTAACCAGTGGACACAGAAGAAGAAATTCTAGGTTGAGGGAGCAAGAGGGATAGTTGAAAAGGTCAGATGAGAGAACTTAAGAGCTAAAGAGTTAGGAGACAAAGCAAACACATTCTGGGCGCAGATGAGGACCTAGTTGTGACCCTGACGCTGAGAAGCAAAACCTCCAGGAGCTGAGGTCGGTGTGCAGCTGAACAGAAGAAGGCCTGCAAGCAGATAGAGGACAGAAGAGCGGCCATTCACAAGGATGCTGAAGCTCCTGAGGAGACGCAGATCCCCTAATGTAGGTAGAGAAGCCATTGATCAAAAGACAAATGCCTGTGGGGAGTGGAAACTGCCTTGCTTCTGGATATTGGGGAAAATGTGCTAGGCCTGAGCCGCGCTTCCTCAGGATACGTATGAACGATTGATAGGAACAAATCTTGAGGCAGGCCTGATATGGGAGACAGACATTCTCTGGGAGCTGGGTTAGAGGCAGTCCTAAGATGGAGGGATGGGTGTTCGGTAGGTTGTGTTGGCAGATGAAGAGTGGTCTTCGTCGACTGGGGAGAGGGGAACATACCATGTCAAATCCTTATACTGGAAGTGGGAAGCAGCACTGATGCTGCAGGATAGCGGACGCCTGTTGTGTACTTTGGAGAAGCTGATTCCTAAGTGGCCAGGGGCCTTGCTAGGTCTTGAGATAGGGAACTTGAGCTGGGTTGCCTTAAACTTGTTGAAGGCTGGCTTTTTTTCCCCCAACAACAATCAGCATTAGAATTCCTTTTTCTATTTTTTTAGTCTTTTTAGTAGTCTATATTAATTGTATGTAATGGGTCTCATTCTGACATCACACACACACACACCACACACACATACATACACTACACACACACGCACACACACACACACACACAAACAAGCATAATGTAATTTAAACTTACTCCATTAGCCGCTCCTGTCCCACTTTTAATTCTTTTCCTACCATCTTGCACTTTAATGTTTCTCTTTTTATGATCTAATGAGTGTTTCAAAAACTTTTCGTACTGTAGTCCAGTGGATCGTCCCCATACTGGGTGTACTCCTTTTCCCTCTCCCTGCCCCTCCTGTAAATTCCCCTTCCCTTTACACAGCTTCAGCTTGCTTTACACATATGCTTTTTGTAGCTATATACAATCTAGGTCCCAAACTGAGAGACAAAAATATATGTTTCTGAGACTGACCTAATTGTTTAATATGATTATTTCTAGTTTTTTTACAAGTGACATAGGCGTTCTTCTTTATGGATGAAAACATTTCCATTGTGTATATGTACACATTTTTTTAAAATCCATTTGTCAGTCTGTGGACACCCATGTTGGTTCTGTGACAAAGCTGTTGGGAACAGTGCTGCAGTGAACTTGGTGAGGCAATGGATCTCTGTGGTGTGTGGACGCAAAGCCTGACTTTCTGAGTTCAACAGTAATTGTTCATGACAAGGATAAGGCAGGGATATCAACAAAAGGCTTGAAAAAGGTAAAAATCCTAGAGAGCCTGTAAAAGCTTTAATATCAGTGAGCTGTCATCAATTAAACAACCTCCGATTTCCAATTAAAACTTGAGCATGTCCAACTCGAATGTCCACTCAGAGTGTGAGCATGACCAATTCAAACACCGGCGCGACTAATTAGAATGGCTATTGGAGCTAATTACAGCACTGTCCTCATCAGCTGCAACATTGGTGTGACTAATTACAACCTGGGAGTTTAAAAGACTGGGGGGATCCGGTGCTGAGAGAAGAAGAGACTTAGAAACATTGTAAGGCTTTTCAAAGGTTCACAAAACACTGTCTGGACTGCTGAGCCCTGGACAGGGTGCGTGGATGTCACCTTAAGATGGTTCCGCTGCTCACAGGGATGGTGCTTTCAGTTGTCGTGTTCCTAAGTGCTGGCTTCTGGTAGGTGTTGAAAAACAGATGAAGTCTTACAGAAGACCTTTTCCCCCTTAGATCTCAGCACTCCAAAATAATTGTCCTTATGGATTTTACCTTGTGGGATTGTCCTTTTGTTCCTGTGCATAGGCAGCTTGGAAGCTTGTATATCTACATGTTGTGGTTCATCCCTAGTTGTTTGAAGTAACTTATTAGTTTCCTACTAATGATAACTCTGCCTCAAATGATCTCCTCTTACCTGCTTTAACTTTTATAATTTCTTTTGTATGTAAGGTGCGCGTGCGCGCGCACACACACACACACACACACACACACACACCATCACATGTATGTGGAGGTCATAGAAGAGCCTAAGGTGTTATTTCTTGCCTTCCACCTTGTTTGAGGTAGGTCTCATGGTCTTGTGTACACAAGACTACATACTATGCCAGCATTCATGCACGCTTCCCATTTTGCTATAGTAGCATCATGATTATAGACATTTGCTATATGCCCAGCTACCTACTACATAGGTTCTGAACTCAGATCCCCACACTTGCATGGCAAGACCTTTAACCACTGAGCCATTTCCCTAGCCTTTGATATATTTTTAACTGGGAACATCCATTTTGTAAACTGCCTTAGTTTTAGAACAAGGCATGTAGATGCATGGATGGACTCAGAGAGGCAGGTATAGAAAAAGAGGGATATGGGGAGAGGATGTAGGAGAGAATAAATGATAAACAAGGAAGATGATTAACATGAACGTCACATAATCAAGGCGAAGAGAACTCGTTATTTTGGTGTGCCCTCCCACTTGGAGAAGAACTGTGAAGGCACTTTCCAACCTGCTCAGCCTCAGTAATGCATCTCTCTAGATAGTATGTGTTCAGTGAAACCATGGCAATCTGAGTGGACATTTCCTGAGCTTAGTAAATACTTGTTGACTCCCCTTTTCAACATTTTGTTATTTCTCTTTAAATTCTTTTTTTTTTTTCACAACATACTTCTCCCACTCCAGCTTTAAAAACAGGATGATAAGTCCAACAGAAATGAATTCTGAGGTCAAATAAGTGGTAGTTGGCAAACTAATTCTGCTTATGACTGGCATTATGTTCTTGGCCAGCACATTTGCTTACTCTCCCTGGGTCTGTTTTCTCATCTGTAGAGTTAGGATACCAATGTTTGCTGCCAAATCCCTGGGGAGGTGTGTTAAGAGAATGTGTACAAAACCAACCAGCCATCTCTGCTGCAAAGAAAGCACTCAACAAAGCCAAGTTTGTCATTACCTTGGACATCTCATCTGACTGATTCCTTATGGCCAAGCAGTCCATGGTTCTAATGCTGTAGTGTTCTTGATTTTGCCCTGTTATCCAGCCTCGTGTCTGGCTGAGCAGGAAGAACCTGCTCCCATGGCCCAAGGCTCAGGAGGACTTCTAGACACCAGTTAGTTCAGTTAGTTTGTAGCTCAGAGTCATTAGGGACTGGTGGCCTTTAGGGTTAGGTTAGTGAAGCATCTGTTCCTAGTCGAGCTGCCTTTTCCTCTATGGTCTGATTCCTGACAGCTGGACAGTTTGAGATCTGTGAGATCAGACATCATCATCATTCTATGTGCCAGGTCAGGTTGCCTGAGATGATACGCCATGTTCAGACGATGCAGGAGGTTGCTTCTTTTCCAGTTGCTCTTCTGGTTACCGTGTATGTCCTCAGTGCTAGGACGTGCATGGACAAGGGTTTACCATGCTCGAGGATCTTAGCCATCAGGATACCACCATTTGCTGATGGAAAACGTACTGCAGTCTGGAAATACTTCTGGGCCTTTATAGTGCCGCAGCAGCTGCCTTGCCTCTATCCTTTGTGGTTCCCTCTTGGTTGTATTTAATAGGTGTATGTGTTCATGGCAGGCTTGGTGTCCAGGAGCTGGGGTATTTGGTTGTCAGCCCCTATTCTACTGACTTCTGGAATAGAAATAATGACCTTAGTCTTTCCACAATAAGCAGAGAATAACCTTATCTCTTAGTAGCCTCGTTGTAATTTTGGTATAGTTCAGGAAAGAGCCATTTCACAGGACTACTCTTCAGGAGTCTACTCTATACTCTGATTTCTCTTTGTATTTATTGTAAATGATATCTTATGTTGAGATTTATAGAAGACTAGACTGATCCTTGATTGTACCCAGGAGCTGGTCTAGAAATTTCTATTTTCAAAAATTGTATTGTCGCCAGGCAGTGGTGGCACATGCTTTTAATCCCAGCACTTGGGAGGCAGAGACAGGCGGATTTCTGAGTTCCAGGCCAGTCTGGTCTGCAGAGTGAGTTCCAGGACAGCCAGGGCTACACAGAGAAAACCTGTCTCAAAAGAACAAAAAACAAAACAAAACAAAATAAAACAAAACAAAACAAAACCTGTGTTGTCGAATGAATGCATATTTATTTGCTCTGATTGAGCAGGATTGCTGCTCCGCCTTGAAAACAGGGATGGGAAATGTTCATTCTTTGAAAGTGCCCATTCATTTTCTCTGAAAATAATTAATAATGGTTTCTATGGAGAAATATGTTTTTTGAGAAATGCCTTTCAGAGCATGCTGGGTGATGTCAGGGATTGTGCTGTCCCCAAGTGACCTAGGGTCAGTCAAGCCTCTCCCTCACACCCCCGGGCTGCCA
This sequence comes from Montemys delectorum, assembly GCA_019843815.1. Classification (NCBI taxonomy): domain Eukaryota; kingdom Metazoa; phylum Chordata; class Mammalia; order Rodentia; family Muridae; genus Montemys; species Montemys delectorum. Next base: position 34,013 of record JADRCD010204775.1, on the reverse strand, counting down.
TGCAGTAGTCCCCACCCTGGGCTGTAGAAGACACAGTGTGGATGTTGCCCTACGCACTATGGATGGAGCAGCTGCTGGCCTTGTTGCCATGGGGGCTTATGGTGCTGAGATGCATTTTTGCTTACAGGAGCTGCTAAGTCGCACGTCTCTGGAGACCCAGAAGTTGGATCTGATGGCTGAGGTGTCTGAGCTGAAACTCAAGCTGGTTGGTATGGAGAAAGAACAGAAAGAACAGGAAGAAAAACAGAAAAAAGCAGAGGTGAGTCTAATGCAGCATGTGGGGTGGGGGTAGGGGTGGGGCCCTGGTTGTACGTACTAGGCTCCTAGGCCATCTGGCCAACTGCAGTCCCAGCAGCCACTGGGTACCAAGGAATATTCATGCACTAAAGACACAATGATCTGTTTAATACCAAGTTATCAGGTTTTGCTGTTGCTGCACATTTCAGCAATGCCCAAACCGCTCAGTTTTGGCTTTCGTGCTCTGTCCTCAAACTGCTGACAGGGATGGAAAGGGAAGCAGCTGAGAGGAAGGATCAGACACACGTGGGGGACCTAAGATGCCTTTTGTGGAAACTAAGGTAATGACAGCAACAGGAAGGAAGCCAGCCTCCCAGCAGGCCTGGGATACATGTTTCAGATACATGTATCATTGCCCTCCCCCCACAAGTTTGTGTGCTTTTTCACCCCTTTCCTCTGGATGGGCTGTGTGGGTGAGCCTACATTCAGGCCGTCTCTGAAAGAATGTGTGCTTGTGTTGTTTTTCAGGCTCCAGATATCACTGACTAGAACATGCCAGAGTCCATTGTGCAGAGTTTAGAGGGTCTTAGGCCCACAACACCTTCTTTCCAAGGATCAGCAAGTTTTCCCTTAGATAATTGCCTTCCTGTTGTATGCTCACACCTGGCATTGTGATACATGAAAGAAGGTAGTTTTACATTTCAGGAACCTCTGGCTTGTTTACTGACTGATCTACCCAATAGCTCTCTGGACTTAAACAAATTAGTTCCATAATTTGTATGAACATCAATTCGTTTATCTATTAAAATAGTTAATGTGTTAAAGACAATTAAATCATAAATGTTAAGTGCTATAGTATCTGATATTTTGTAAACACTTGGTTTACATTCAGTTCTCTATATCTCAAAAATCAAAAGATGGAAAGTGGTCCTTTCTGATACGTGCTAACATTATTTGCACTGGCATCTGCCGTGTTTTTCTGAGTTTATAATAGAGCTTGGACTACTAATATGCCATGGGGTGTTCCTTGCATTGATTCTGAGAACGTTTCAAAGTAAGATGCATAGTGGTCACAGGAAGAGAGCCGTAGTAAGCTGTGTCCAGGAGTTCCTATTAAGAGTACAGGTTGTTGGATTACATAGCTGGATTTGAGTCATGCTCAGATATTCCCTAGCTTTAAGCTCTTGGTTGTTAATTTAACTCCCAAACCTCTAGTTTTGTTTTTATTTTTGCTTTTTTATATCTATAAGATGGTAGCAGTGCTTGCTGTTTCCCTGGTCATTCTGAGGTCTGCCAGAGAACTTGTGTGTGTAGCCCTTAGGTTAGTATGGGTCATGTAACAGTAGCTAGCTTTTATATCTTACTTACTGACAGTGTTGTTCACACTGACAGCGCAAAGGTAGAGTGTGACACATTATTCACATGTGGAGAGTTTAACCAGACTGAAAGCTGATCTGTGTAGACTTTCTTCACTGTTTGTAGGGGAACAGTCAGATCTCCCAGAGTAGGCATTTTATCAGTGCTCTAGGGTGTATAATATATGTGAGTGGACATACATTAGGGGCTCAGAGGCAGAATTCAGTGAGCTCTGTGAAGGGTGTGAATTGTCAGAGACTCAGTTTAAAGCCATAAGGGGATAGGAGGGGTGGGTGGAGAAAGGGGAGAGAGCGGGGTTGATAAGTTGATGGGAGTCTAGGGTTGAAGTACAGCATGGTTAGAGCCAGACAATCTCACTGTGCCTCTGAAAGCCCATTTTAGGGCTGTCCTTGATTTTCTGTGCCTTATTCTCAGGAAGACTGATCCCTTCATGACAAAGATGCTCATCTGTAGCTCTAAAATGACATCTACAGAGATTTTTCTTCTTAAAGTTTTCAGCAAAAGCTGAAGGGTCATGGTGGGTCTCATGCCTGGCTGCGCTGGCTCTCTGGGGATGACAACACTTGGGTGTATGAGTGTGAGAGTCAGTCCGTCTGTGAAGAAAAGGCAGAGAAATCGTGTGGAGCTGGGTAACTCGTTCCTCTTTGGGGATTCAGGAAGGAGGTAACTCCCCTGTCTGGGATAGGCATAGGAGGGCAGTGACTTCCTGATGGCTTGCTTTCTTCTCTGCAGGATGGTTTTCAAACCCTACAGAGTTTGGGGTCGTTTTCCCTCAGGCTGTTCATGCATGAGGCAGCACAGCTCCTGAGCTCCATCTGACCAGATCACTGCCCTGCCCGGTTGCCAGTACAAATATTAGGTTTCCATGTAGAGGAATTTTGTAGGCCATTCAAACCTGTGAGAGGAAGTGAGCAGCCATGTGACCTGAAACACATTCTTCCTTCTTGCAGTTGAGCATACTTTGCTGGTCTGCCCAGGACCTCAGCCCCAGTTGGTAGCTATCTGGAGCACCAGTGCCTGAATAGCATGAGTGTGGCCTAAGCCTTACTGCTGTTGGGTGTGAGAACATTTGCTAGCTCAGCACACTCATGATTGGAATTGTCTGAGTAAAAGGAAATTCTCTTCCACTCTGCACTGCTTTTACTAGTAAATGTTTGTGCCTAAAGCTGAGTGTGGTTAGAAAAGGCAAGACTTTATTTTCCTTCTTGAGATAGCCAGATGGAAATATGCCTGATAGATAGATTTTGTCACTGTGGCAGACACTTTTCTTGTTGCTGTACAAAATCCCCAATAGAAAGAAAAGTTGTTGTTGTTGTTGTTGATCATCATCATCATCATCATCATCATCATCATCATCATCATCATCATCAT
>JADRCD010204775.1:0-31018 GCA_019843815.1 Montemys delectorum | reverse complement strand
ATCATCATCATCATCATCATCATCATCATCATCATCATCATCATCATAGCCCTGACTGTTTTGGAACTCACTCTGTTTTTGGTTTTTGGTTTTTTTGTTTTGTTTTGTTTTTGTTTTTGAGACAGGGTTTCTCTGTATAGCCCTGGCTGTCCTGGAACTCACTCTGTAGACCAGGCTGGCCTTGAACTCAGAAATCTTCCTGCCTCTGCCTCCCCAAGTGCATGCACTACTACACCTGGCTTATATTTATCTTTGACTCACATTTAAGCAATACAGTGTGTTACAGTAAGGAAAGCATGGTGATTCGGACTTCACCCATGGGAGTAGGAGCTCAAGGCATGGCTTGTTACATATCATTAGATCAAGAAATGGAGAGAGTTCTGATTAGAACAAGGGCTGGGTTCTGTCCTAAGTGACCTGCTTCCTCCTACTAGACTTCTCTTAAGTGTTCCAGTTCTCCTGAGGCAGTGCCAACAGAGAGACACCAAGTATTTAAACACAGGAGTCGAGGAGGAACCTTTCACGTGGAAATTCTAGTAGTTGCCATGGCAAACTAAGCATACAAATAAATTTGAAGAAGACTGGTTTGTTAGCTCAGTGTTTCAGGAGTTCCAGGCTGCCGTCGCTGTGATGAGGCAGAAACACTGTGACAATTGGGACATGTGATGGAGAAGGCTGTTGAAGCCTTGGCAGTTAAGAAGTAGAGAGAAACAAGAAGGGGTTGGAGCATGATACAACCCTAAAGTCACGCCTCCATTGATACACTTTGTCTAACCTGGCTCTACCTCCTATGATGTCCCAATCTTACCATGAAGTTATGAATCTATCAGTGGGATAATCCATTAAGGAAATCATGGCCCTCATGGTCAAGTCACTTTCCTCAAAATCCTATTAGCAAACCTTTAACACATGAACCTTCCTTTGGCATTTCAAATTGAAGCTGTAACACTTCCGCTGTGCAGCTCAGGCACTGTCTCAGATTCTTAATGTTTGTTTCAATGAAAATGGGGTCAGTTTTTAACAGGATCATCTGTTGTGATCAGAGCCTAAGCCATTCTGGCTTCCTTCAGTGAGCGCCCTGCAGCTTGCCCTTGAGTTGTACAGATGATTACTAGCTGTCAGTCTGTGAGACCCGGGGGTTTGGAGATACAGGCTTCCTGATGACCAGCCTTTCCAAGGACTAGGTTGGTAGTGGCACACAGGAAGGAGATGTGGGGAAATACAGATGTTGGCTTTAGTTTTCCTCATTAGCCTTTTACAGTATACCTGGGTCATTTCAAGCTACCCAAGATTGACTAGTTTACTTCTGAAAGTCAGGATTGTAGCAGAGGGACCGACGTGAGAAGTAAATAAGTAAATACCAGAACTGAGGTAATGCTACACAACAGAAAGTACCAGAGATAAAAGAAAATCTTTTTGTGGTACTCCAGAGCATATTGGTCAGAAAGGTCCTCTAGAAAGATTCCCTCTGTGTTAGTTTGATTCTCTCTGCACTAGAATTGTAGGGGGCCACGGCTGGATCTCTCTGTGGGACCCAGAGGGGTCGAGCACTTGTTAGAGTCTGCTTAGAGGAGAGCAGAGAACCAGACTGTGGATTCCAGAATGTGGAGTTCTCTCAGTTAATCAAGAACTAGAAATAATTTTCAGGACTTTCTTTCAGAGCACACAGTGATTTACACCACACTGTTTTCTTCTCGTGTTCCATACCTGGGAAAGGGGAGATTCTGATTTCTGAATGAGAACAACTTGGACCACAGAGCAAGCACAGGGAAGAGTGCATTTGCTCAGTGCCGAACTTGCCTGCTGAGAAGACCTTGACTATTTTTGTTTTGTTTTATTAATTTACCTTTTCATATATATGAAAGAAACTTAAAAAAAAATTAAACGTTCATAAGGATGTTTAACAAAAGATCTCATAAACGTGTTCTCCAGCCAACGGTACCCAGTGCTTTTTGTTGTATTCTTCCAGAGTTATCCCATGCAAGGACGAGCTAATTCATGTGGACAGACAGACACAGAAACATACACTCAAATTCCAGCACACATGTACATGTATGCGTGCACACATGCGTGCATTTTCACACCCCCAAGCATACACAGCACATGTGTACATGCATACAGACTCACCACATACATATACATCATGTGCACGAACCCAGAGATACCACATGTACACACACCACACATACACACACCACATGCACACACTGCACGCACATTTCATGCACGCACACCCCATGCACACACATTACATTGTGCATGCATACAGACACACCACACTCCATGCACACACAACACATGAACACATACACCATGCACACACACACACCACATGTACATACACCACATGCTCTCACACACCACATGTGTACGTGCATACAGACATACCACATGCATACACACCCCATGCACACACGCTCTATGCACACACACCACACACACGAACACAGACACGCTTGCTTCCTTTATTTTCGTACTTTTCTTTTTAAAAAAGGAATAAGCTTGAGCTTCTCTCTGTGGCAAGAATAGTAAACAACAAACATTCCTCATTTATATTTGTGTCTGCCTAACTTCTAATATCTCTCTATGCGCTCCTGTAGTTGACAGAGTTCTCTTTTGATGGACATTTAAATTGTTTCCGGGCTTTGCTGTACGATGCTGCAGTAAGTAATCTTATACATGTGTGAGGGCCAAGCCACTGTTAAGCTGAGCATGAAGGAAGAGAGGGAGAAAGAACTGAGGGTAATTGTGAACAGGCTTAGTAGGGAAGAAGAGGCGGAGCAGACTATGATTGTGGGAGGCGCTGGAGAGCTACACAGAGAAAGGGGAGTAGATATTTGGAAAGGAGGGTGAATATATGAAGTCAGCCGAGATTACAATACACAGCAGCAATTACGAACTCATAAATGTCACCTATACTTCATGATCCGTAGCCCAAGGAGGCAGCAATGCTGCCAGAGGCTCTGCCCGGTAGGAGAGAAAAAGACCTGGGACTAGAAGATGGCCAGCTCTGGAGTTGGAGTGTTAAGTTTCAGGTCTGAGGACTGAGACACACAAAACCACAGGAGATTAGGGAAGTGGCTCAGCAGACCTGGGGTTTATCACTTGGTCCTGCTGAGGCAGAGGGAGGAAAACAGGTGTGCAGCTAACCTATGACCTACATCTCTGAACTCCCTGGTACAGACAAGAACGGAAGTGGAAGGAAGGGAGCAACAGCTGTCTGGATCTTAAAAGTCCTCAGCTGATGCTGTTATGAATCAAATCTCTTTGATTATTTTTCTCACTTTTCTTGCTCAGACCATAGGGAACAAAAATTGGGGAAACTGCAATTTGGTTTCAGTTTTGAAGCAAAGGGAAGACTAATGCAGTAAATGTGGTAGGGGTATGAAGGCTAGTGGTCACTGTTACCCACAAAATAATGAAACTGATCAAGGACAAAACTAGGCATAGGCAGGGTACTCTGAAAAGTCAAAGCGATACAAAAAGGCTGGGAACTCTATAGCGAAGACAGCTCAGTCATCCTGAGTTGCTGAGAAATAAGGTAGCCCCTACTGCACCATTCCCTTGCAGAATCAGCAAGAAGGAAGGGCTTGGGAAGTTGGAAAAGACATTTTCTAAGGGCACAAGGACACTTGTATGAACCATATGAGGAAGGGCAAACCTCATATACAAAGGGTGTGCTGAGAACAATAGCCTTTTAAAAGAAAGACATGTTTTTAGTTAAAGAAAAAGTCGACTTGATGCTTGCCACGCCTCTCACAGGTGCACAGAATTGGGACGACCGCGCTGGTGAGGTCTCTGTTGCTTATTTTGTTTCTTCTGTCTTCAGTGCTAGGGTGCTAACCCTGGACCTTGTGAATGCTAGGAAAGTGCTGTTATCAGGGAGCATCAGCCCTGTCACTTGTGTGTAAAATTACAGCCAAGTGTCTGAGGGTCCAAGAAGCTGGGAAACAAGGTAGGGAGTCAAGGCCAGTGAGGTGCTTCAGTGGATAAAGGTGCTCACTACAAGCATGATGACCTGCCTTTGAACCCTGGCACCCAGCCACAAGGTGGTAAGAGACACCATTGCCCGCCAGTTCTGATACAAGCACCTTGGCACACTCCTATACATGCACAGACACAGTAACTAAAAAAAAAAAAAAATTTAATATTTAAAAAAAAGATTGAGTCACATCTGGGCCTGGAGAAATAGCTCCTCCTGGAGGGCCCAAGGTTGATTCTCAGAAATTACAAACAAAATAATCTAGGTGTGGTGGCATACTGGTGTAAATCCAAGGGGAGACCGAGGGAAGTTCCCTGGAGCTCATTGGCCAGCCAGCATTGCCTAATTAGTGAGCTCCAGACCAGTGAGAAACCAAGCCTCAAAAAATAGTGGACAGTGACAACCTAGGTTTTCCTTTGGCCTCAACACATACTCTTTCTCTCTCTCATACATGCACATACACACAAACACTCAGGCGTTCACACAGATTAAGGTAGAAGTTTCATCAGACTTAGCTCATTGGTTCAGCTGCAAATGTGTCTATCCTGATAGACCAGAAGCACTCACACTTCATTGGGTGCTACAAAATTGCTGCTTTGGATATATTTTGACAAGGAATAAAGGCTGAATGTTAAAACGTTTTAACGACCTATTAGTATCTGAATGGGATTAGAGTGGAGGGGGTAACTTATCATGCATAAGGATGGTATGTGTTATAGAGCTCACCTGTAAGCGGGTGTTGACATGTTTAGATGTGTGAGTGGGTATTGGCAAGTGTAGCATGGATGTAGGTAGGTGGGAGTGTGTGTGCCTGTGCTCTGTGTGTGTGTGTGTGTGTGTGTGTGTGTGTGTGTGTGTGTGTGTGCGCGTGCGCCACTGCTGCTGCTGCTTCTGCTTAAATGATAGGATCTGCCAGACTCTGTACCTCAGCCGTTGACTTAGAAGAATGGCCATCCAGTGTGGCACAAAGTAGATGTCAAACTTCAAGACAGGTCCAAGAATGGAGCAGGCCTTAGGTCAAACCATGGCAGGTACTTTTGTTCTGTCAAAGAGGGACCAGGCCACGGTCTGGGGGCCACCCTTCCCTCCCCAGTCAAGCTCATCCTCTGCATACTTGTCTTCCTTCGCAGCTGCTCTCCCAAGGTGGTCTGCGTCTGCTAGTGACTGACGTTGGGTGCTTTTCTCTGCTTTCTCTTCCTTCCCACAGTCAGTTCTGAATGTGATCAGTGAGCTGCAGGAACAGATGTGTAGGCTGCAGCTGGACATCCACAGGCAGATTCAGGAGCGCCTGTTACTGGCTAGGGACCACCCCGAGGAGGTGGTAGCCGGTGACCATGAGGCCAAGCCCCAGCCCTACAGCCAGGACTGTGCCCCTTGGAAGGGGCCACCTGTAGGAACCACACTTAAGTATATCAGCGCATGTGTGTGATGTCTCCGTGGTAGAAGGCTGGGGTTTCTCCTAACCAGAACTGTGTGCAGTGGCTTCCGCATGGATCTCCTGTTACTTTAGGGCAGAACTTGGTCTCACACAGGCCTCTGTTGATGTGAGGTGGGTGGCTGGGACCCTCATCCAGCAGGGTTTGAACAGGTGGGACTAGCCCTCAGAAGGCCACATTCCCCATCTTTAGGAATAGGATTGAGGTATGTTGCAGGCTCCGAGTGGTGGGGGATTTGGGCCAAAGGAAGATACAGGATTCTTTCTCTCAGTCTATGATCCAGACACATCCCTCCGCCCTGGACTGGATGTTTCAATGAAGCCTCAATGTGTGATCCTCTTGAAGGGGAAAAAGATCCTTCCAAATCCATGTTTAGAGAAGTTTAGCTCCACCCCCCCACATCAGGGAGTAAACACAACTTTGGGGTTTTCATTTGTTATGAATAATTAAGTCATCACCTGAACTTCCAGGAAAACAATACCCACATAATAATCACAGTATAGTGAGTTCATTACCTTTTGGCCATATGCCAAAGAAGTCACAAGAACCCTGACAGCAGTAGCCTGTGCTTTCTTGATTCTGTCCCCAGCTGCCATGGTGCCCTCTCAGAGCAAACTGAGCAGCACCCTCCTCCCTCCCCCAAGACAGGAACCAAACAGACAGACTCTTCCTATCTGCTGAGCATCGGAAAGGCTCAGGCGGGGCCAACAGTATTACTAGAAACAGATTCTGAATCTCTGGTAAGTCCAAATAGGCAACAAGGAGTCTTGTAGCACAGTGATGAAGATCAAGGGCACCGTCACCTTAGCTTAGAGGACCCTTTTTCAATAAGTATCAAGAAATACTTACCTCAGATGTAAGTCATTTTTTAAATAAATTATCTTACAAGATTCCTGTGGAAGCAGTGTTACTTCATGGTAGATTATCTCAGAATGCAAAGACACCTAAGCCAGTTAAATAATAACTTGAATATCAGGTATTCACTCATCAACAGCTATGTGCCAGGACCTGCTGGGTAGGAGTTCAAAAAGGCTCCCCAGACTTCACAGAAGGGGACAGAACTATCCATTAGCAATCCTACAGATAAACCTTACAGGAGATCTGTGGGAGACTCCTGAAGAGTCCCACAGAGGGTTCTAATGTGACGGTGGGCTGAAGGATAGGCAGGAGTTAACATTCGGGGCAGTTAGAAAGAGAATGGTGACTATATAGAGAGCCTAAGCTGGGAAGCAGAGTTGAAAATTCTCCAGTGTGACATATTAGAGCCTAGCTGGGGCAGGCCAGGCTGGTCATGACTTAAAAGTTTAGAAGCTTCAAGAAGCAAGGGAGTGCTGTGATCAGATAGGTGTGCTAATACCATTGTTCCTTGGGAAGTTTAGCAATCAGGCTTTCCATAGGGCCAAGGTCACAAAGGATCAACCATTTGAAGATACCCAGGCTATCAATACTTATTGCACTCATGGTAGTACTTTTGGAGGGAAATGAGACATAACAACATTCTTGGACGTGACACAGATAAAGCTTGGACCCAGATAGAATTAATGACCTTTATGGTAGTTCTTCTGATAGGAAGTAGTTGTTACTTGAACCGAAGTGAAGTTTGGTTCAAGACAACAATGTTGGCAGATCACATTGGTAGTATATGTTGTAATCCTCAGTGTTTGGAAGGTAAAAGCAGGTTTGAAAGCTTGAGGCCAGTTTGTGCTTTATAGGAGTTTACAGGCTAGCCTTTGAGAGTCTGCCTCAGAACAGAACAAACCAACACAGATAACTTTGCTAAGTGTTGCTCCCTTTATTGAGGGAGATTTCAACCAGGGGTCCCAGAATCAGAAGATGTTAAATTCCTGCCCCACTTACCACCTGTACAAATGTGTATGTGGAAGTGGTTTTAACATCCCTTCTCCAGTCAGGAAGTGTCACTGACCTCCCATCCACAGTGTCACAGTGAACACTCATCTGTAGAACTTCCTACCCCACAGCTCCCCAGCCTCATCTCCAGTGCACACGGCATCTAATCTCTGTTCTACCTCAATGGGCAGTCTCACTTTCTGCCTCTACTCGATTCCTCTCTGCATGCCTTCCCTGTTTCTCTTGCTTAAACCTCCCCGTCTGAACTGGACACTCACACTGGCATCTGTGGTTGGCATTCAGCATTTGTTCTCAGACTCTTACTGCTTGTGAAACTCAGAGGCTTGCACTTCCTCCTCTGAGTTCCCCGCCTTCATCACAGAGAGATAGATGCTCCTCGATTCCTGCTCCTTCCTCCACTACTAGAGAAGTTGCTTCTACATCAACATCTCTGCACCTCCCACTCTCAAGCTTGACCTGTCTGCTTGTGATTCCTGTGCATGAGCTAGGCATGTCTCATGGAGGTTCAGATGTCAGAGGAAGGGGATGACAGGATATAAGAATAAGAGGGTAATATTGAGTTTTAGCCTAGGAAGGTAGCTTGTTTGGTAAAGTGATGAGCGTGAGGACCTGAGTTTCATTTCCATAACAAATGTTTCAAACAAACAAACAAAACTAAGGACAACAAAATAACTTCCTTGCCCCCTCTCCTGCCCCCCAGACAGTCCACGTGTAGTCCTAGCTGTGTGGGGTAGAGGCAGGTAGATGCCTGGGGCTTGCTGGCCAACCAGCAAGAGACCAGTTCTAGAGGAAAAGAAATAAATTAAAAACATTGACTGAGGAATATACCCAAGGTTGTCCTTTGACCTACACGTGTACATGCAAATGCACACATATGTACACTGTAGCTTCTTCTCTCTTATTCTGGGACTCTCTGGTCTTTGTTTTAAAATGGGCACACAGCCTTTTCTGGATCACAGACTGTGTTTAAAGTTCAAAGCTGCAGACATGGAGCCTGCTGGCTCCTGACAGCTGTAGACAGTTGCTGCTGCCCCCAGCCCCCTCTGCATGAGCTTTATCCAGTTTGGAGACTTCGAGCTTGCTCTTTATCTGTCACAGCTCTGACCTTCTCCCTCTTCTCTCCAGGAGTTACTGCTAGAGCTCAAGCACCTGAAAATCAAAGTGGAGGAGCTGGAGAATGAACGGAACCAGTACGAGTGGGAGCTGAAGGCCACTAAGGTAACCTGCAGTGTGAAGCACCGGAGGAGGGGGGGAGGAGTGGGGGTCCTGCTGGGAGGGGCTTCGCTCTCAGGCTTCCCTACAACAGAAGTATGAAAATGCAAACCAGCCCCACACAGTGGTGCTTAGACTGTAGCAGGCAGCTCTGCTGTAAATAAATTAAAGGTTCCTCATGAGAGCCTGGGAAACTGAAGTGAGAGCTGCTGAGGTTCCCCAGCCCTGCCTCCTTCCTCTGACATCATCCTACTGTCCCTGGTGACTTAGCCAAGGGGGTTCTTGGGAGAATGGATGTGTGGCTGGCAGATGAGTGACAGCAGATGCCCCGGCCCGCGGGGCGAGTAATTAACCAGGGTCCGAAGGGGACGAAGCCTGAAAGAGATGGGCGAGAGAGAGGAACGAGGCCAAGCAAAATAGTTGTCAAAGCCTCACTTTACTTCAGAAGGGCAGGACAATTATACTTGTAGAGCAAGGAAGCGTTAAGAGGAAGTGGGGCGGGGGGGTGTACACCTGGCTTCACACCTGGCCAGAGCGGAAGCGTTGACAAAACATTTTATGGTTTTTCCGAGAACACTCCATGGTTCCTGGGAGAATAGACTGTTACTCAGATAAGGTCAAATTCTCAGGGACGACAGGGACACTCTGACCCTGACAAGCAGAAAGCAGGAGGTGAGGGTTAGTAATTTGCTGGGGACACCTGCTTAAACTCGGCAGTTCCTATCATTGTCAGTTTTTCTAGAAATAATGATAACCATGCATTTCTAAAATGATAAAGCCTGCTTTATTTTTTTCAACCAAATAATTTTTACCTTATTGGGGAGCTTGCCATATGAAGGACACCAAAAAGAAATTCTTCAGTGAGATATTAATTTCTTCTTTCTTGTAAGTTTCTCCTCGTTGAACTGCAGGGGTTAAAGTAGTGTTAAGTGGGTAGGCATCGTGGGTACTTGACATCTCAGCATACCCACAGCATACTGAATCAGGAGGGTCACTTGGAGGGAGTCAGAGCCTATCTTAAACTACAAAGTGGGTTCCAGGCCAGCCTGAGCTAAATAGCATGCTTCTGTCTCAGAAAACAGCAGCACAGCAAAACAAACAAAAGCAGCAAAAAAGAAAAAAAAATTGATTTATTGGCTGGGCAGTAGTGACACACGCCTTTAATCCCAGCACTTGGGAGGCAGAGGCAGAGGCAGGTGGATTCTGAGTTTGACACCAGCCTGGTCTACAGAGTGAGTTCCAGGACAGCCAGGGCTACACAGAGAAACCCTGTCTCGGAAAAAAAAAGATTTATTATTAATTTTAATATATTTATCTTATGTATACAAGTACACTGTGGCTATCTTCAGACACACCAGAAGAGGGCATCAGATCTCATTACAGATGGTTGTAGCCACCATGTGGTTGCTGGGAACTGAACTCAGGACCTCTGGAAGAGTAGTTGGTGCTCTTAACCACTGAGCCATCTTTCCAGCCCCCCGATTTAATTATTTTTGCCTTGCATATTATATCTTAAAAATGTTAAATTAGTTGTCACTTTCACATTAGGAAACATCACACTAAAACCTAGTTATGCTGTTTTTATTGTGTGTATGTGTGGGGGGGGGTTGTGGGGACAAGGGTGTTTGGGTGTGCATGTGCTCTGGCTACCTGTGGAAGTCAGGGTGACTTAGGGAGTGCTTTCTCTTGGGTTGTCAAATTTGGGTGGCAGGAGCTTTTACCTGTTGAGCCATCTTGCCAACTCCGGAGTCTGTTGTTTGAAAAATATATAATAAATTTCAAAACAAATAAAAGATCATAGAATCTCCTAATACAGAGAAGAGACTGTTGGAGCAGAAGAAAGCTCTGGTCACTCTGATCTGCTCACTAGCATTGTGTGGCTCTGTCACGTTACCTTACTGTGCCTTCTGGGGAGGGACAGAGTGTAGGATTCAATACCAGAGGGCTTCACATGGACATTACGAGGAGGAAGGAGACTCTTCAATGACTCTAAGTCCAGTTACTCCTGGAAGGAGCCTGGGCCGCTGCACCTTAAGAGAAAACACTTCTGTCTTTCCCTAAGGTCCTATAGAGCCATTCACAGGTGACAGCTGGTGATGCTGTGTGGGCATTTCAGTGTTCGGTGTGTGTTCATGTTTTTGTTGTTTTTTTACTTACTTTACATCCCACTCACTGCCCCCTCCCCATCATTCACCCTCTCTCCCAATTCTTCCCCCATCCCTCAATCCTTCCCCTACCCCCAACCCCTCCCCCATCCCCCTTTTGTAACTCTAATTCTAGGGGCCTGACAAGCCCTACTGGCCATCACTGCCTGCCTGTAGTGCAAAATTATACATATCGGCAAAACATGTATGTTTATTTATGTATGAACTCATAAAATAATTTTTAAAATCTTTTAAAAGAAATAAAGGAATAAGGGTCACCCAGCCACTACCACCATTGTTAATATTTCCTCCCTACCAGGTGTTTTTATTTACAACCCTCCCTCCTCTTTTCCCTCCCTTCTCTTCTCTCTCTCTCCCTTTCTCCATTTCTTCCTCGGTTTCTGGTGATGATTTATACAACAGTATATATTGTGCTTTCTTTCCCATTTGAAAATTGATGATTTCTTAAGTTAATAAAAGAGAAGTGCTGAACATGGTGTTAGTACTTATATAATCATATTCCCATGTATAAACATAACATGCTTAGCCATTTTACAGTGGAGGCCCAGAGAGAGAGTGGGGAACTCTCCCACACTCTTACCACCAGGCAGGCGCAGGCTGACATGGACTATTGTCTGAGCACAGAGCCTTGTGTGTGCTAGGCTTTGTTGTCACCGGTTTAAGAGCCTTGTTTTTTCCAGTAGCTCAAAACTTTCCACTACGGCACTCACTCCTGCCAGTCCAGCCCCGGTGAGACCTTTGAAGTTGCACACATCACCCTTTGTTATAAAACCAAGAAACTCTTTTTAATCCACCCAAGCTCTCTGCCTTGGCATGTGGACCCGTGAGATGCTAAGACGTCCTTAATAATTACCAGGTGTGAAACACCTCCTGCCAGAGCTCACCCAGCCCTTTGCAGACTTTTCTTTTTTTAAGTCAGAGAATAGTGCCAATGGTGTGTTTGATGCCAGTTTTGCCATTAAGGAACACAAGACTTCTAGTGGCCAAGGTGAGGTTTGGGTTGGGGTCTCCCCTTTCTGTGCAGTCCTGTTCCTTCCTGAAGTGGCAGCTTCCCAAACTAAATCCTCTCTGTGTTTGTAAGCTGTTCACTTTTCAGTGTGAGGCTCCTCAGTCCCTAGAGGTGGCTTATCCTCACTGCAAGCAGCAGAAGGATTTGTGCCCTGAGCTTAGTAAGACACAGTCCTGTAGGGATGCAGATGTTCTCCTGCCCTGCAGGGTCCCAGAGCACCCCTCTCTGCCACACTGGCAGCTTCTGCTTATCGGGGATCTGTGGCAGCAGAGTTTTTTTTTGTGTTGAGAGAGCCATTGCTTTCTGGATGGGGCTATTCATCCATCTACCTGTGGGACAGGTGGCTTTCTATGGATAGCAGAGAACCTGTAGTTTTTCCTTGTTCTGTGGCTATTTCAGAAGTAAAGGTTGAATCAAATCAGTTGGACTATGGGATCTGTGGCAAAGGCTCATATTTTGGATACTTGGTCCCCAGTTGTTGGAACTATTTGGAAAGAATTAGGTGTTGCCTTTTTAGAAGATATGTGTCATTGGGTCGTGGACTTTAAGGTTTCGAAAGCCTATGCTATTCCTAGTTAGCTCTCCATGCCTCATTCTTATTATATAAGCTCTCAGCTACTGCTTCAGTTCCACACCTGCCTGCCTGTCTGCTATAATGCTCTCTGCCATCAGTAAACTTTGTTCTATGAGTTGCCTCAGTCATGGTATCTTATCACAGCAATAGAAAAGTAATTAAGACAGGAACCATAGTACATCAGTGGCCTCATATAGAAGCCAGCCTCAAGGAGAAGAGACCCCCGAGTGCCACTCTGACCCAGTAGACCCACTTCACTGAAGTCTGTCTGTGAGGCTAGCAGACAAGCATAACATTGGAAACAGAGACCATCCTGTCCACACTAGAGGACCACAGACAAGGAGCCATGCAAGAAAAGTTGAGAGATTTATCTCCGAAGAATATCCTAACCCTGCTGGAAATGAAATGGATTTAGGTTGAGAATCCTGAGATTAGAGTTGTCAGAAGCCATTGGCACTATTATCCTTAAGCCAGTGGACACACAGGCCCCAAATGATATGTGGTCCATCATGAGTGCCCACCTCAGTAAGCTGGATAGAATAGCTAGACTTTGCTCTCTTGATTCTGGGTATAGCCCAGAGCAGAGGGAAATGTGCTTTGTAGTGAAATTTACAGTAAAGAAATCTGACCTTGCATCTCCTGTTTCCTTTATATTTCTGTCCCATTTGGAGGACGTGAGGAAAGGTTTATTCAGAATCATTGAGAAGGCTGAGAAGTACCAAGTCTCTTAAGAATGGCCTTCATTCATCCTATTAACCTGATAGCATGCGAGTCCCTGGAACTCTCCACTACAGTAGTGAGCTGGGAGGGTGGATGGAGATCTGCAGGAGAGCAGACTAGTTAAGTGGGTAAAACTCTGCGTTGGTGCAGCAGGCTGGCTGATGATGTCCTGTGATGAGAGACACTGAGGTATGTGACACTCTACATTGGAGCAGGCAGGCTGGGTGGGTGGCATTCTGCATTGGAGCACATGTCAGAGGTTGGCATCTGTTATGTTTTTAATTAACATACCCCCTTTCCATAGGCTCATAAATTTGAATGTCTGGCTCCTAGTTGGCAGACTATTTAGAAAAGGATTAGGAGGTGTGGCCTTGTTGGAGGAGGTGTGTCACTGAGGATGGGGTTTACATTTTCAAAAGCCCATGCCAGGCCCAGTCTCTCTCTTGCTCTGTCTGCTGCCTGTGGATCAGGATGTAAAGCTCTCAGTCATTGCTCCAGCACCTGCCATGATGATAATGGATTAACCTTCTGAAACTATAAGCAAGCCCCTAGTTAAATGCTTTCTTTTATAAGAGTTGCCTTGGTCACGGTGTCTCTTTCTTGCAGTAACTAAGACAGCATCCTTGCCTGGTCACACACTGGCTGTCTGATTTCACTTGGAGTCATGTACTGTTTTTGACTTCTCTCAGTCTTTTCAGGAATGTAGCTTTCTCCCACAGGTTCCTATGGGACTACATAGATTTTTGAAAACAGTGAGAATGCTGGCTGCAGAGTGTGGGTGCTCAGTGTGATAACAGTGAGCAAAACCTATCAGGCAGAAGAGTCACCAATAGGACTAGTACTCACTTGGTTCCTTGCTGCAGTTCAAAGATTACCTTGGACCCGACATACTACTTGGAGTTAGAATTTGACTAGGTTCCTGCGTGGTGAGCAGTGGGCAGGGTAGATGCCTTTGCTGTGTGTTTTACTGCTCAGAGTTTAGTTCTAAACTTTTTTTGGTTTGACATTCAGAATGGAGCTTTTTCCTAAGGTAAGGAGTAGGGTGGAATGAGCTGTTACTAGGATTGCAGTGTTTATTAGGCCTCTCATGGGATGTGATAGTCACTCATAATCATTATATTATGTAGTCTTCCCACAGCCCATGAAGTAGAAGCTATTGAGCCAAGACTCAGAAAGGCTCATTTACTTTTCCAAGGTCAGGCAACTGGGACATGAGAGATTCTAGATTTGTTTGGCCACAAAAGGCCTCTTGGAGTGAGATAGAAAGAGCTCTGATTTTCTAATGAGTCTGGAAAGCATGGATAACTATGCATAGTGCTGTAATGAAATATAACCTGTTATGCATAGTGGAGATGTGGGAACTACCCAGTGTTAGTGCCAGTGTGTGTGTGTGTGTGTGTGTGTGTGTGTGTGTGTGTGTGTGTGCATGTATGAATGTGTGTGCAGTGTGCTTACATGCTTTCCTTTAAGAAAAGTATACATTTGTAACACACTCTAAAGCTAGAATGTGTGCACATGGGAAGCATGCAGCTGTGCCTGGAGGTTGGGCAAAAGCATTAACTGCACAAATGGAAAGTATCTAAGGAGAATGAGTATCCTGGGAGAGGAAAGACCATGTGCAAAATCAACAGTCCAACTTGTGCAGCAGCGACAGAGCCTTCCAAATGTGTACAGCTCCTCTGGCCTCAGTTTTACCCAGGCTTTACAGAGCAGGGGAGAGAGAGGGGGGGGGGAGAGGGGGAGCGAGCGCTTGGTCAGATAAGGGGATGCAGGAGCAAGATGATGCAGGATGCAGGCAAGTGAGTTCCTCCTGTAGGGTTCCACTCAGTGGGGAGGGCAGTCATCCACTCTTACTCCTTGCCTGTGTCCTTCACTCCTCCTGTCTCTTGGGATCTAGTGGGCTCTGGATTATGAAATGACGTGGTTTGTGATGAGCTGGAAGTCTCTCTGACCCAGAGGGGATTCTCTGTTGCTTCTTCAGGCTGAGGTAGCCCAGCTGCAAGAACAGGTGGCCCTAAAAGATGCAGAAATTGAGCGTCTTCACAGCCAACTCTCCCGGAGTGCAGCTCTCCACAGTGACCATGCAGAGCGAGGTAACTAGATTGACTGACTGAGCACATTGTCTTAAGCCCTGGGCCCACTCTTATATCTGTGAATGAGTATGTGTGTCCTTGCATGGCGGGTATGAATAATGTATACACACAGGTACATACATACACTTACACATATGGTGTGCTTGCCTGTGAAGCTGAGTTTTATTGTGGGATCTTTGTCACACCCCTCCCTTACCTAGAACACTCAGCTCTGAAAGCTTTTCTCACAACATTGATTGAAGCTCTGTGCAGCCCCCTCTGGAGCTTTTTTCCCCTAAAAACAACCTGACTTCATTGGATTGAAAAGCCTTGCTTTTGTGTTACCACCAAAGAGGAGGCCTAGCAGTTCATCCTGCCTGACATTTGTACAAGGCCCTGAGGTTCCAGAAGCAAACCAATTCCTTGTCATCCTTAGAACTCCACTTAAATGTCATTTCTCAGCTCTTCTTGACCTCAAGTAGCTGACTCTGGTCCTGTTATTCTTGAACTTGGCAGCCTCTTGTTCCCAGCATAGTGCATACTGTTACTTAGTAGTGCTGTATTTTGGGAGGTCTTGAGGTCATCCTACTCTAAGTTAAGGATTTTATCTTTGTTTAAAAGCACCTCAGAGCCTAGCCCAATATTTGGCTCACAGTAAAACTGAGTCATTAAATAAGGGACGTGATACTGGATGCTCCCTGGGGAGTTCAAGTCTTAAAACCAGAAGAAACCCTCAAGTTCTTCTTAGCATACATAGTATGATGTTGTGGCAGTTCTCCAAGGATATGGAAAGATCACACATGCCCAAGCTCCTACTTGCCACTGGATACTGAGCAATGCCAGTCCCATGTTGCTGCCAGTGTGTGTAGCCTTATCCTGGCCTCAGCACTCCCTGGCTTGGTTCTCCAGCTGGAGTGGGAACACTCTCAAGTTATCAGGCTTGACAGCCACTGCCTGTACTCGTGGAGCCATCTTGCTGTCCCTTACACCTTAATTTTATTTTCTTTTGGTTTTGGATTGAGCTCAAGGCCTTGTCCATAGAAGACATATTACTCTGGCACTAAACTATATCTCTATCCTTTAATTTTTTTTTTGTTTGTCTTATTTTGAGATACTAAGTTTCCTAGGCAGGGCTTGCACCTTGTTTCTCATACATCAGCCTAGGAAAAGCTATGATTATAGGCTTATAGCTCCATACTCATATATAAACATTTATTTAATCAGATTATATAGTTGGAAATTAAACCAACTACCAAACCTTTGTATGATTCCCCGTCTTCATTTATCATCCATAAGTTATTTTGAGTTTTCTTTTCTAAAATTTTCCTCTGCTTCTAGTTTTTCTGACTGCGTGGTCTTCCCTCAAACTAATCAGGAGCCTCGGCATCTAATTATGATATATATAATATTCATACATACAATATGAATATTTATATTCTTAGGAAATGCTGTTTATGAAAGATTTTTTTATTCCTCCCTGTCAGTTTTGAGTAAATGATATTTTGATTTTGCCCCTAGATACAAAAGAAAAAAAGACAAAACACTAGGTTATTCATAATGTATCCAACAAATGTCTAATGAGACCCGCTGTGCAGATACTCTCTTGGGCTCTTTGGACAAATAAAAAAGAGTCATATTCACATGTCACAGGCCATCCGTATATGTAAGTAGCTGTCAGTATTTGAACAAGTAATTCCTTCTATACCTCAATTCTTTTAGATCAAGAAATCCACCGTCTGAAAATGGGGATGGAAACACTGCTGGTTGCCAATGAGGATAAGGTGAGACAGTTGCCATGGCACCTTGTCCTTTCTTTGCAGGCGCCTCTAACTCTTTGGTCCCTTCTGGTCCCTCTGCTCTACTGGACAGTGCTATGCTGTCACTGACAAGATATGTTAAGACAACAGCTTTTGCCACTAGAGACTCAACTTCAGTACTTGTTTATGATGCCTGAGAATTTTACCTAAACTGAATCTCTCAAAGGCGGCTTAGAGCCCTGTCTGTTCATGGTGGTGTGCTGAAAAACCCCTGGCTCGCTCATGTCACAACTCTTAGCAAGCTCAGCCACAGCCCCCTGTGTGCAGTTTGCCTCTCATGGTAGAACTATCATAGGGACACTTTTAGCAGCATGCAGTGCCCCAGTTTACTCTGCTCCCATGTCTTATCTGATTACTGCATAATCACTCAGACACAGAAAAATACCTAACTAGTATAAACAGTGTCTCTGAGAATCACAGCCCCACATTTTCAGCAGAAGAAAAAGAAAAGAAAAATGCTTGGATAGCTTTGCACATGGCCAGGTGACCAGTATATAGCAGAGCTAAGATTTCAAACCCGTGTGTTTCAGGATCTATGTGACCTAAGGTCCCAGACTGGATTCTTTCTAGGACTATCCTCTGCTATATAAAATACTTCAGATTCCATAGGGATGGGTGAAGAGATTGGGAATGTCTATGTGTGTAGCTCCAGAGGGTTAACACAGCAATGAGAGGCACACTGCAGCAAGACTGTTTCCAGAGAGTATGAGGCAGAGATGTATAGTTCTGCCAGCACATGGGCCTCTTCAGGGTATCAGTGAGTGTTGACCCGCACCTTCAGATAGGGCTATAAGGGTCATAGGCTGCCTGTGCGGCAGCCCACTGGGACCCAGTAGACCCTAACTTTCTCTTTTTGGGGTTTCTAGCAGTCTTATATGGGATTTTTTTCACTGTGCTCTACATAAAGTTGACTAGAGGCCAGAGGTGGTGGTAATCTTGTTCTGCTCTTCTGCCATGGCAGGACCGTCGGCTAGAGGAGCTGACAGGGCTGTTGAACCAGTACCTAAGAGTAAAGGAGATTGTGACGGCAACTCAGGGTAAGAGAAGGAGGAGCCCCTATCCCCCTCAAAGAGATTTTGTCTACTATGTCAGAAGCAGGAACAATTCTGCTGTCAGGGCCTTTGCACCCTGCTTGGAAATGCATTAGAGAACAGATCCGTATGTAGACTTAGACTCTTAGATGGTGCAGATGGTGATTTCTGGAAATTTCATCAATATGGTAGTTAGGTGAGAGCTTCTAGGGACCCCCCTTTTGGTTTTTAGCTCTTGGGAATCCTTCTCGTTAGGGGGTCTCCAATCTGTCTTCTTAGGAGCCCCCTTCAAGCATGAGAGGAATCAGACTGGGTCAGTCAGAGCCTTCATGGGCCTCAGAGCTTGTCACCTTCTCACATAGTTCCCTGCAGATGCGGATGACACGTAGGGGACTTCCATGAATCACCAGGGGGCCAGGTTGCCATAGAAAATCAATGTTCATGTTTACTGGCCAGACCAGTGCAGTATGCAAGTACCTTATGTTCGTATGAGCACAGTGGTGCTTCTGTGGCTCATGCACTGGACCTGGCTCCCATTGCTGATCCTGTAAGAGCAGTTAATTTTTCACAGGAGGGTTGTTTGAAGGATATCTGCTTCTGGCTGAGCTACTGACTGTTTGGAAACAAACCTTGTCTCTGCTGGGATAGGAACTGACTGGTCCCTGCCCAAGGTCCCTGCCAGAACCTACACAAGTGATGTAGCCTCTTTTCTCTAGTTCTTTGTGATGTTGGGCCAAATTCCTCATGGGACCTGATTGCCTTTGGCCAATAAATAAAAACTTGGAAGCAAGAAGTGGCTTACCTCTCTGTTTTAGGGATAAACTGTGACCTTAAAGTGACCCTGGTGGCAACCATTGATTGGATGCCCTGAAGAATTTTCCCATTCCCTATTAATGTCTCTTTATGTAGTACTTACTTTTCTCGTTGCTCTCATGAGATACATGACAAGAAGCAACATAGGGAGAAAAAGCTTACTTTGGCTCACAGTTAGAAGCACATCTACTGTAGCAGCAGGAATGTGTAGCAGGGACTTCTTGCATTCTGGTTGTCCAGGGAGTGGAAAGACTGATCAGAAATGGCCCAACAGTAACCTATGGATCACCTCTTAGCCCAGTAGCCCACCTCCTCCAATGAAGCTCCACCTCTGAAAAGTCTCACAGATTGCCAAAATGGCAGTACTAGCTGAGAACCAAACACATGAGCCTATGACAAACATTCTATACTCAAACCATAACAGTGTTAATATGTCTTAGTCTCTCTTGTTTTTGAGACAGGGTGGAGTCAAGTCCCCAAGCTGAAGCAATCCTTCTCGGTATTTGTTAATAAAGAACAAACACCACTAGGGTTCCATGATAGGAGATTTTGAGCGAGTTTCACAGTATTTGAGCAAGTCTCACAGTAGTGATATAATAATCTCACTAATGCGTTAATATTTCCAGGGCCTTCAGAAAGATCCCTCTCCATCAATGAAGATGAAATAGAGGGAAGCTTCCGAAAATGGAACACCACAAATAAAAGCCCAGAGGAAGTACTGAGACAAGAGGTACTCACTTCCCACAATGTAGGGTTTAGTTGCTATTGGAGAGCTTGCCTTGATGTCGAGAGGCATCCATCCAGCAGACACCTATCCAGTATATACCTTAACTGATGAGTAGTTCAGTCCAGGGTATCCCTTAAGCTGTGGCAAGAAGGGTCAGGGAGCAACTACCTAGGCCCAGGCCTGAGCTCTGGCTGGGGACTGCATGGTGGCCACTGGAACACTGAAGGGCAGGAATTTTCCTCTTTAATTGGCTTTCTGTTTATCTTTCCTCTCTGGCATGAAGCACAGAACAAGAATGGTGTTTATTTTATTTACCAAGGCTTCTCCGGGGTCTGCAGTTATGACTTATACCCAGTGGACTTCCACATATTTGATAAATGAGTGAGTTCGTCTCGACTATGTACAGACATGGGCATCTTCCACAGCAGTGCATTCCTCCCTCACACATGCCTCTGTCAGCCCCTCTAACCAGCACATGGATTTTCTTCTCTTTGCTCTAAAATCTGACTCCACTGTATCACTCTCTGGAATGTGGTTAGACACAGATAAATAAACACGTTCATAGACAAAGGCCTTGAGGGGGTAGGGGATGCAGCAGGGCCAAAAGATTCATGAGATCCAGAAAGATCAAACTAAAACTGATTATTTAATCATTTTTTGATTATTTTATTTATTTACATGTCAAATATTGTCCCCATTCCCAGTCTCCCCTCTGCAACCCCCCATCTGATCCTCCTTCCCCTTTGCCTTTAAGAGGGTGCCCACACGCTCCTGCCTCACCCCTCTAGCATCTCCTTTTGTTGAGGCAACAAGTCTCTATAGGACCAGACATCTCCACTGATGCCACATGAGGCAGTCCTCTGCTGCATAGATAGTGGGAGCTATGGATGCACCCATGTATACTCTTTGCTTGGTAGTTTAGTTCCTGGGGGCTCTGAAGGGTCCAGTTAGTTGATATTGTTCTTCCTATGGGGTTGCAGTCTCTTTCAGCTCCTTCAGTAAAGGACTTAACCTTTAATGAAGGAGCAAATGGCATCCAGTAACATACTCCTCATCCCCCATTATTGACTCAAGGAAGGTCCATTAGATTGCTGGTAGTTATAGCTGAGCAGTAATCGGGACTCGCACAGTTTGTCTAAGTCACTCTGCAGGTAGATGGCAGATAGATAGCAGAACAGGATGTGAACGCAAGCTTGGGTTCTTAATACCTGTGTTATGAGGTCAGAGATTTCCTATCGCAAACCAGAAAGGCCTGGGGCTTGAGGGAAAAGACAGGGCTCTACGGTGAGAGCAGCAGTGAAGATAGCTGTCCTGTCATCCTTATTGTCTCAGACAGGCAGGGCTCCTCTATCCCTACTCATTAATCTGCCTCCTGGTGTGGGTATGCTTAATTCCTAATAGAGGGTTGTCAGGTAATAGATGATGTGGGTGCTTGCCGAGTGATTGTATCTCTAGGGTCCTCTCAGTGAGTCACAGAATTTGACTGACTCACTTAAGCCAAAAGGAAGTGTTTTGGATGGTGTGGGCTAGTGACCCTCTGAATGAGAGAAGATGAGACTAGCTATGAAAGGGACAGAGGCCATGGCATTCTCTCAGCCTTGGGAGTCTGGTGCTAGGACCTGGACTTACATCTAAGGTCTAGGGCTCAGGGACAAAGAACCATTTGATCCTAGAGGCTTATATGCCCCTTGTCTCTCAGAACTTGATGTTATTATTTGATGATCATTTCTTGAAAGAACAAAGCATTCATATGAGTACACACACCATGGGCTATATAGCCAGGGGCAGAAATATTCTTAGAGGAGTCAAAAAGGTGAAAGTCATCAAGGGAAAGCCCTTCATGGCTGCTCTTCTGTTTGTGAAATAGATATCACCACGGTGCAGCTCTCCCACCCCAGGACCACCTCCTTTGCCACAGAAATCACTGGAGACCAGGTAGGAGAATTGGACTCTCTCTGGGGCAGGTATGGTGTATATAGCCATGGGGCTCTGGGCACAGTGTTAAGCCAACCTCTCCTGGCTACTGAGGGATTTCTGCTCCCATAGGCTGAGAGCCACTGACATTGAGGAAAGACCTGCTCAGGGAACTTGTTGGCGGTAATCCCTTCATTTCCTCTGTGGCCACTGGTAGCATTGTCCCCTTTCTGTGCATTTGATGTCCTCAGAAGAGTAACTCCTGTGAAGACACAGGTCCCCTGAGCTGAGTGCTCAGAATGGGTAGAGCCAGAATGAAGAGTTGGAGGATGCTAGGCCATGCTTGAAGCCATAGCTACTGGGTGTGCTTGCCTCCTCCCAAAGAGGGGATCTGTAGCTTCCTACCCAGATTACTTTTGGATTTAAAGGCTGGGTGGCCCCAGCACTTTTCTTTCACCCTGGCTCTGTGGCTACTGGGCTTCCTCAGGGAGATCCAGTGGTCATCTCTTATTAGTCCCACTATTGGGCCGGGCTTCCCCAGGGTCTTGCCTCATATGTGGGTTACCTCCTATAAGGTGATTTCTCTCTGACCTTTACTCCATGCTGAAGGCAGGCTGTTGGTTAAGCATCTAACATGCCCTGTTCATGAATGACACCAAGGAACCCTTTCCATGGTCACTAAGATTGCTTTCTGTGTTTATCCAGGGCTCAGAAGAACCTCTCCTGTAGTCTAGAAGACTTGAGAAGTGACTCTGGGGATAAGGTCAGCTCATCAATCAGCTGTGCCAATTTCTGAGTTCCTCCTTTAGGCCCAGCACAGTGCTGGAATGGGCCAGTGGGAGCATGCAGGTGTTAGGAAATCATAGGAGCAGGAGCAGCAAGGTCAGAGCCATATGCCACCCAAGCCAAGAAGATTATGGTTTGTGGCCTCATCTGCCTGGTTTACCTGGGATCTCTGCAGGGACTCTGAACGAAGAAGGAGTAATGTAGGTAGAGGGGGTGATGTCAGGAATACAACCTGGGATAGCCTAGAAGATTAAAGAGGCAGTTTAAAACAAAACTCTAGAGAGATCTGAGGAGGACTTTGTGGCCCCTTGTGTGAGGATGGGCTTGATTGTGTGACTGGACCCAGGGCTGGGTTGGAGGGGACAATGGAAAGCTTTGAGTTTAGTAATGACTAAGTACAAGGTTGCCCTGACGGAGCCTCTGGTGAGCCATGTTTCATACTGTCCCCTGACTTCCGTCAGAGTGACATGATGGAGGTCCACAGAAGTTGGGAGTTGATAGGACGCACTGCCCAGGCATGTGCCTCTTTCTCCATTAGTCAGAGTGCTGGAAACTGCCCGGGATATTGTTCATGACTAGACAGTGGCCTCTTTCTTACTGTGGGTGGTGGTCATCTGATATAAAGGAGTGAGGAGGAATTCTTACATCTCAGTGTGTCACATGTAAGCAGGAAGGTGGTTCTGAGCTGCTGATTGTGACTAACACAACTCTTCTTTTCTCCCCATGTTTGAATCCTTCTTGTCACTCCATAGTGTGTCAATGGGAGCCAGCTGTCCCCAGTGGGAGACCCCAAGGTACATTCATTTATATCCTTATCACATGTCCTTTTGTTGTGATGTTTACCAGAGTATTTGTAACAAGGTATAGCTTTTGTAGCTTTAAAATATGTTAACTGTAAGAGTTAAGAAGGAATGAGGAAAGGGGAAATGTCATTTTTGTGTGGTCCATATGCACGATGCACTTTCTCTGCCATTATCCATGCTGTACCATTTATCATTATCACTCTGCTCTCTAGGCTCAGAGAAACTAATCTCTAACAAAGAAGGCTCGGCTTAGTTACAGGGTAGAAGGTGTGATAATTTTTACACAGCAACACTCCTCTTCTGTGCTGAGATGCCAGGGTTAAAAACACAAGTGTGCACTCAGTCTATCTTCAGTGAACAAATCATGTTATAAAACCTCCATTAGAACTCATTTTCTTCTAGAATCCTGCAGTGGCAGCTGATTACAGTCCTAAGCTGGTAGACCAATATTGAGCTCGTGGTAAACTGAAGATTTGTGTAATTAGTGTCAGCCCCACCCAGCCACCATTGTAAGGGAGATGCACTGCGCGCGCGCGCGGCCCTTCTGCCTCCTCTGCTTTCCATAGGAGACACAGGGGTTTACTACACGTGGCCTGAGAAGGCCGTTTGTATTTTCATACCATTATGGCAGAATGGGGGCATTTCTGCTCTTCTAACTCTGTGGAAGAAAGACCCCATGAATATTCTCATATCAGGAAAAGACTTCTCTTCACTTTTGCGTTTATGGTAGTCTGCTGTGGCTAGCCAGACATGGGGATTGCTAAGAAAACATCTGCTTTTTGGCCCCCTGGGAAGGCTCTGGGGCCCAGCCATCACTCTTCCAGCCTCAGCTTCAGAGAAGCCATTCACACTTATCTCTAAGTAACATGCAAGTGGCCACCTACTCTCTTGGGCGTGCCACTGGCTCTTCCATGCTTTAAGACAGCATGCTGCTTACCGTGAGTGATGCAGGCCCGCTTACAAAGTGCACATTCTAGGTTGAAATGAGTTCTCCCACACCTTTGATCATAATTACAATCTTACGAAATTTGGCTTAGCTCAACATGACCACCTCTTCCCTCCACACACACACCACCTCATCCCAGCATCCTTCCAGAGGTACAGTAGTTTTGCCACAGCATCTCCTTCCTGTGGTGCCTGGGCTTAAATTAAAGCTTTTTATTGGCTGAGTGTTCCTTGTGTCAGTCACCCTTGTGTTCTGACTGCTAGTTATTGTCCCCTGAGTTCCTCAGACTGTGTACTACTTACTGACTTGGCCTCCTGTAGAATGAGTCAGCCTCTCCCATTCCCAACACAGACTCAAGTCCCTGCAGCCCTCTGTAAGTGCTTTCTTCTCAGGGCTGTACACTGTCTTCCCCTGGAAGTGGGTCAGCAGCCTTCACACTACTCATTTCTCTGAGGATTCTTTAATCTGTGCCCTGGGACATATGGGCATGGTATTCTAGATTCAGCCTGTGGTGTTCTGTATCTAGGGTCTGTTCTTCTTGATTGCTGTTCCCCTTGGACCTGGCCTGTTATGCTTCCTACATTTCTGTTTGTCTGCTAAAAGTTGTATGCTGGGCTCTGTGCATATTATTTTTCAGCTAGGCCAGGGGAGGGATTGTTATTCACGTTAGGAATGACCAAACAGAGGGTTTGAGAGGTTACACAGAAGGGCTTTCCCTGACTCATGCTGGCCCAAAGCTTAGCCCTCTCTTAAGCCACCCTTTTGTTCTGATTTAGAGCAGCTGGGTGATAGGTTCTACCCTGATCTTTGGCTCCCCACAGCTGGGGTTATTCTCGAGGCTAGGGAATAATTGGGGTCAGGTCCTGCCTTGACATCCTGCATCTTTCTACACAGTGAGTCATTCCCTTAGCTTTGCTTCTTGGCTGAAGCAGAGCTCGGAGAGCCCATTCCATTGCCCTCTGTTCCTTATTTGTCTGGGCCTTTACTCATCCTTGGGTTAAGGCTTATTCAGTCTGTACCTAAGCTCTTCAGAGACCTCTGTAGGTGGTCATGGTCAGAGACTTTCTGTTGTCCTGGCCTTAACACTGGGGAAAATCTTTTTTGTTTGCTTTTTTGTTTGTTTGTTTGTTTGTTTGTTTGTTTGTTTGTTGAGACAGAGTTTCTCTGTGTAGCCCTGGCTGTCCTGGAACGCACTCTGTAGACCAGGCTGGCCTCAAACTCAGAGATCCTTCTGCCTCTGCCTCCCAAGTGCTGGGATTAAAGGTGTGCGCCACCATTGCCTGGCTATACTGGGGGAATCATTATGTGGTGCTTCGACAAAAAACTTGTGATGAGAGCTCTTCTCCACTTGGTATTTCTTATGGAAGATGGAACCTGGTGTCTGATTCTTTGGTTCTCTAAACTTAAAACAAAAACCAACTATTTTATTGTGTTTGTGTGAGCACGTGTGTCAGAGGTTTACTTAAGGAGCTCATTTTTTATCTTATTCCTCACTGAAGTGGGACGTCTGTTGTTGCCTCTGCAGCTGCAC
This sequence comes from Montemys delectorum, assembly GCA_019843815.1. Lineage (NCBI taxonomy): Eukaryota > Metazoa > Chordata > Mammalia > Rodentia > Muridae > Montemys > Montemys delectorum. Next base: position 5,611 of record JADRCD010204775.1, on the reverse strand, counting down.
TCCTCACTGCAGGCTGGCTGATGTCACCATGGGCTAGCTGACTTCACTTCAGACTAGTTGAACTTACTGTGGGCTCACTGACATGACCATGGGCTAGATGACTTCCAAGCTTCTGGGTGATTCTTCTGTCTCTTCCTCATCTCATCATAGGATTGCTGGAATTATAGATGTATGCCATCAGATCTGGCTCTTTAGTGGGTTTCAGGAATTGAACTTGGCTTGGGTAGCTAGTGCCTTTATCTGCAGAGCCATCTCTCCAGCCCACAAATCTCTTAACTGTTTTGACTACTTTTTTCCCATGGTCTGAGTCTGACTAAGTATTAGAATAATCCAAGACGCTTGTTAAAAATAACCTGAAGTGGGTTCATTTTCAGAGAGGCTGATTCACAGGACCAGGGAGGAGCCCATGAGCTGGTGGCGTTTTCATAGTGCCCCAAGTGAATGTGAAGCAACTGCCAGTGGATGAGCTAGCACTGGGAAGCTGCTGGGCTGGTTCACATGTCTGATCATGTCTAACCTCTCTGCCCTACGGGTCATCATGAGCTTGAAGATGTCATGATCCTCATCTTTGGTCATTTTGGCATGTCTACTATGGACCAGATTTCTTTTTTTCTTTTTTTTTTTTTTAACTTTTATTGCACTATGATGAAAAAAGTTACATGATTTCAATTTATCTGAATTTGTTAACATTTAAAAACATATTTTAAGTAAATAGAATTAAATCACATTCTTGTTTCCCTTTTGTACCCCAACTCCTCCCAGAGACTCCCCCTTCAATACCTACAATATCTTTTTTGTCATATTCCTTAAAATTTATAAAATATTATAACAATAAAAATGAGTATTATAAAAGTTGTTTGATATAAAACAACAATCAATTTAAGTGTTCTGTAGATGCTTGTCTACAGCAATACTGAAAATACATACATTTTTCTCAGTATAAATTTCAAATAACTCCAAACATATTAACTGTATATTTCAAAATAATACATCACTATTAGTATTTTCTTAAATGAACATAAATATATAAAATCTTTTTGTATTTAGTAGAGTTTAAAATCTTGACTCTTTCTGTGGTACAAGCCCAAAATAAGAACAATTTTTAGACATTGGATTTCATTGTAATAAGGCTGTACTTCAATGACCCTCAAATCAATGAAGGATTTTACCTCCATCGTAGCTAAGCTGAGAGTTGACAGTTCTGCTGCGCCAAGGAATGAATTGTAGGCACGGTTTTTGGATACAGACTTCCTGCTATGGTCAAAGCTATTTGACTTGAGTGAGTGACTTAATTCTCAGGCCACAGAAAACAGGTTACATTCATTTAAGAAATGGTGTGTGTGTTAAGATAGTCTATCCATAAAGTCATTCACCAACTATTTCAATGAACAGTGGTTCTGCTTGGAGGGTGACACAGACATTAGGTGTGAGTAAGAATCTGGTTCATTGGCTGGGATAATTTGGAAAAGTATTCATCTCAGAGAAAGAGTAATTTGTAAAGTCCTTTTCTTCAAACTTCATACAAGAGCTAGAAATGTCAAGCAAAGCATTCATTCTCACTCTTTGTTGTTCTCTTTTGTACAAGCCACCTCCCAAATTAATTGTCTATGTCTCCCTTGGGTATATAAATATTTTTGAAATATATAAGCTGTTCTGAAAACCATAGTATAGTGTAATAACATGAAATAAACAGTACTACTAATAGAAAGGCTGAGATAGGAGAAGCAAGATTTCAAGACCCTTATGTTGTACACAACAAGATACTGTCACAAACAAGGTGAAAGTATATATAGATTGTACAATATTGGACCTATTTCTCCAATTACCACGTTAGAGAGACCATTGGATGACAATCAACAAATTTCTAATTCTTCATATTTTTGGATTTCAATCGCTTTGGATATGTTGGTAATATTAATTTTCATATTAAGATATTAAGAAAATGTAATTGTCACTTTGTGTTGTTTTTGTAAGAGGCGGAATTAGGTTTGTATGGATTTGTTGAAAGATTACTTTCTTTTTTAGGGTGTAGCTTTGCTCTTTATGTTGATGTTTTCCATCTATTATCCTTTGTAGGGCTGGATTTGTTGAAAGATATTGTGTAAATTTGGTTTTGTCATGGAATATCTTGTTTTCTCCATCTATGGTAATTGAGAGTTTTGCTGGGTATAGTAGCCTGGGCTGGTATTTGTGTTCTTGTAGGGTCTGTATGACATCTGCCCAGGCTCTTCTAGCTTTCATAGTCTCTGGTGAGAAGTCTGGCATAATTCTGATAGGCCTGCCTTTATATGTTACTTGCCTTTTTTCCTTTACTGCTTTTAAAATTCTTTCTTTGTTTAGTGCATTTGATGTTTTGATTATTATGTGACAGGAGGAATTTCTTTTCTGGTCCAGTCTATTTGGAGTTCTGTAGGCTTCTTGTATGTTCATGGGCATCTCTTTCTTTAGGTTAGGGAAGTTTTCTTCTACAGTTTTGTTAAAGACATTTAGTGGCCCATTACCTTGGCAGTCTTCACTCTCTTCTATACCTATTATCCTTAGGTTTGGTCTTCTCATTGCGTCCTGGATTTCCTGGATGTTTTGGGTTAGGAGCTTTTTGCTTTTTGCATTTTCTTTGCCTGTTGTGTCAATGTTTTCTATGGTGTCTTCTGCCCCTGAGATTCTCTCTTCTATCTCTTGTATTCTGTTGGCGATGCTTGCATCTATGACTCTTGATTTCTTTCCCCGGTTATGTATCTCCAAGGTTGTCTCTCTTTCTGATTTCTTTATTGTTTCTATTTCCATTTTAAGATTCTGGATGGTTTTGCTCATTTCCTTCACCTGTTTGATTGTGCTTTCCTGTAGTTCTTTAAGGGATTTTTGTGTTTCATCTTTAAGAGCTTCTAGCTGTTTACCTGTGTTCTCCAGTATTTCTTTGAGGGTGCTATTTATGTCTTTCTTAAGGTCCTGTATCATCATCAAGATAAGAGATTTTAGATTTGCATCTTGTGTTTCTGGTGTGATGGTGTGTCCAGGACTTGCTATGGTGGGAGAATTGGGTTCTGATGATGCCAAGTAACCTTGGCTTGTGTGGTTTATTTTCTTATGCTTGCCTCCCGAGATCTGGCTATCTCTAGTGCTACCTGCCCTTGCTAAATCTGACTGGAGCCTGTCCTTCCTGTGATCCTGGTTTTATCAGAACTCCTCAGAGTCAGACTGTCTCTGTGACCCTGGGCTTGTTAGAGCACCTGGGAGTGCAGCAGCTTCCTCTGGGTGTTGTGGGACTGACTGTGGAGCCTGGGCCCAAGGTCTGCTCTGGACACCAGTCCAGAGAGACCGGAAGGAACCCTAGCCACTCCACTGGTGGAGTTCCTGTGTGCCTGGTCCCGCTGGACCCAGTTACTCCTGGTGTTGGGACAGATGTTGGGTCCTCCACACCTCTGATCCTGAAGAGTGTCAGAACGCTTGGGAGTGGAGCTTTCTCTGGGTGTTGTGGGACTGGCTGCAGAGCTTGTGCCCAAGGTCCGCTCAGGACACCGGCCCAGAGAGACGGGAAGGACTGAACCAGATTTCTTTAACACTATCATTTCTCTCCAGATTTCTCATTTCTAAGTTCATATGTGGAGGCTCTTGTCAGTGTGTAGTGAGTGAATGAATTGAATTTCAAATAGCTCCTAGAGCATGGAAGCAAACTGAATTCAGAAATGTACTGCACACTTGACTTTCAGTGAATGAAGCTTCAAAAGGTGTCTTGGTCTTGGCAGTCATCCAGCCTCATTCCGACTTTCCAGTTTAAAAATTGGTTCTGCCTCTCATATTACTCTTCTTCTGGTTCCAATCAAGTGATCCATGGTTGAGTCTCTTGGTGATGTCTTTTTTTTTTTATGCTCACACTTGCAATGTGTTCTATATGTTTTTCTCAGGTTTGTAGTGTTAGTGATCTTTATATACTTCTTAGAAAAATAAGTGCTAGTCTTTCTCCTTAAAATCAGCTGGCTTTATTGGGATTTCTTTTTAGCTAGGATCTAGCCGTGGTACTTGTCGCATCTAAGTGGTACCTTAAAGACGATGGTTCTAAGTTCCCATAGACTCTAATATCACTCTGCAGCATGGCTGTGCTCATGGCTAAACCCTTGCAGAGATCTGCCTTGGTCTGGTCTGAGTAAGGGTCTTACTTAGCAAAAAGCCTCTTTTGTGATCACAGGAAAACAAATATGGGGAGATCAGAGAAACTTGGACCATATTCCTCTTGCTTTCCTTTGCCTTGGGATTAACCAAAATGCTAGCCAGTAAACTGTGGCTTGTGTTTTTGAAGAGCCTGGGGAGAATTTACAACTTTGAATTCACTGAACCTCTAACTAACATGGGACAAAGGGCATAGGGCTCCTTTTTCGAGAATAGTTATAGTCATTTCTAGATTTGGGCTTGATGCCGTCTCTGTGTCATTGTGTGGATAAATCTTCACCTTTCTCCTAGACCAGGAGAAAGGATCATTGAGTCAACCTAAGTGAAAAGTGCCTCTTGAAGAAAGCGTTTATGCAACAAGGATTTCCTAATTTGTTCAAACTAAAGTCTGAGGGTTAATTTGGGATCTTTCCCTCTCTTCTCTTTCCAATAGGACAGCTCTTTCCTAGTGGAGCAGAAATACCCTACATTACCTGGGAAGCTTTCAGGAGCCACACCCAATGGAGAAGCTGCCAAATCGCCTCCCACTGCCTCCCTCCAGCCTGACTCTTCAGGGAGCAGCCAGCCAAAGCTGAGTGAGTGTCCAGCCCCTGGGTTGGTGGCCTCAGGAACAGTGTCCTTAACATTCACAGTCACTCTAGCTATAACTGCAGCCCACAATTAAGAATAGTGGGGATTGTTTCTTGGCAAGTTGTGTCCCAGAGTGGCCCTGCTTTTAAAGATTCCCTGTCTGGATAAGCTGCTTCCCAAGTTATTGTACCTCCATTCTCCCCTCTCTCCATCCCTCCTCCAATCCCTGCCTGTCCTCTCTACCTCCCTGCCCCCCACCCCCATCTACACTTACTCTTCACATCCTGCTTCCTTCTCTGACATCCTGGTCTTCTCCTGCATCTGCTTTTAATGCAGTCCCTGTTACCACTAAGCTGACAGTGCACACACTCCAAAGTTGAGAGTATTTTCCTAGGCAAATGTGGTCAGCAGCAGACAATTTGATGTAGTCCAGGAGTTCCTGTGTTGGTGTTCACAGAGTTCTTCTTAACCAGCCCTAATTCCTTTACCTGGCTATTCCGTGGGCCATGCTTTATTTCTTGAAACCCAATGCTGCCCTAGGCTTTCATAGCTCTAGATAAACCCTTAAATAACTGTGTTCAGTTACACTCTGACTGCTTTGGGTCACTGTAGTATGAGTCCTGGTACTTGCACAGGGACTGCCTGTGATTTAGAGTGCTCCCCATTCCCATTGCTGATCATCCTTTTCTGCCTGTGGATACCTCAGCTTGTGAGAAAGTGGCTTCAGGATCCTTTGGCCTGATGCCTCCTCTCACCATGCTGAACCTGTGGGCCAAGCTTGATCACCCTTTAACTTGTCCTCCGTGGGATTGTTTTCCTTTCTGTCTGAGTTTTTCTCATTTGCTAGATGATACTCTTTTTATTTCTTTGCTTCCCC
>JADRCD010204773.1:0-12303 GCA_019843815.1 Montemys delectorum | reverse complement strand
GAGAGAGAGAGAGAGTAGCTATAGCAAAAATAGCAGTGTTAAAAGGAAAATGAGTAGCTGAGGGGAGAGAAGCCTGTGAGCTCAAGGGAGTTTAGGGCAGGATGCTACCTAGCATGGACTGTGAAATGTGAAACAGGTACTCCTGATTCTGAGGGAGCATAAAGGCCAGCATGTACCTTGGTATGCTAATTTGCACCACAGGCAGCCATTTGTCCTTTCTGCCAGTCACAAGAGAAATAATTCCTTTTGGTAGAGAGAACTGGCTTTACAAGCTCCTGAGTAATGCTGGCTTTTATCTAACCACCAGAAATCCTACTAGAGTCCAGGTTGAGCCCATTTCTGGATATTTGTATTGCCGTTCGCAGTTTGGGAAATTGGAGTCTGCTTTGGACCTGAATGCCCTGGTTTTGTAGAGTAAACTCCTTTCTTTTCTTTTACAGAGCAGAGATGTGAGTGAGTCTTGAATACAGTCTGTACAAAACTGTTGGGCCGTTTGTTTGTTAGCTATACTGAAAATGGTTTTGGATCTCAACTTAACCTCCTATGTTATTTCTGGGTTTGCAAGGCGTTCTCACTTGAAAGCCCCAAGGCAAGCCGGGCGGTGGTGGCGGTGCATGCCTTTAATCCCAGCACTTGGGAGGCAGAGGCAGGCGGATCTCTGAGTTCAAGGCCAGCCTGGTCTACAGAGTTCCAGGACAGCCAGGGCAACACAGAGAAATCCTGTCTCGAAAAACCAAAAAGAAAGAAAGAAAGAAAGAAAGAAAAAGAAAGAAAGAAAGAAAGAAAGAAAGAAAGAAAGAAAGAAAGAAAGCCCCAAGGCAGCCCCATTGCCTTGCAAAGCCCTCTGTATCTTTAGATATGTGCCTGGCTGTACCATTTAATCTGAGCACTTAGGAGGCAGATCTTTCATGAGTTTTTGTTTTCAGACAGGATTTCTCTATAGCCCTGGCTGTCTCTGTAGACCAGGATGACCTTAAACTCAGAGATTAAAGGTGTGAGCCACCACTATCTGGCACTGGAATAATGTTTTGGTCTTTTGGTTTTTCTTTTGTTTGTTTTTGTTTTGGAGTGATTCGGGTTGTTTATTTGTTTTTTTTGTTTTTTGTTTTTTTTCGAGACAGGGCTTCTTTCTCTGTATAGCTCACTGGCTGTCCTGGAACTCACTCTGTAGACCAGGCTGGCCTTGAACTCAGAAATCTGCCTGCCTCTGCCTCCCAAGTGGGATTAAAGGCATGAGCCATCACTGCCAGGTGGAATAATGGTTTTTTAAATGTCCAAATTAAATATATATATATATATATTTTTTTTTTTGAGACAAGGTCTTGCTCTTTCAATAATATACACCTATACAAATTCATTTTACTTATATGAAATATGACATAGGTATATATTTTTTAAGTTACAAGAGACAAACTCAAAAGTTTGCATATTCCATCAGTCCCCAGAGCCCTTCTGATCATGACAAAACCCTGAGCATACAGAAATCACAGTATTACAGTCTTACCTCCGATACTATCATGTTTGTTCCTAGGCAGCAGTACCCCCTGCTGGTGAGTCTGGCTATTCTCCATTTTCTCCTCAGAGCTCTACTGATGTGCTGGAGTCTGATCCTAGCCCCTGGCTGACTAATCCTTCTATCCGGAGGACGTTCTTCCCAGATCCCCAGACGTATGTACCCGCTGTTGATATTTCTCCTGTAAGGAAAAGTCCATATAGCTCATGGGCACATCCTGTGGTCCCCTGGTTAGTCACTTAATGTCTAAACATGTCAGAATAGCAAACTATGTTTCTTGGTTCAAGTAAGTAGAATAATGTCTGTATTCTGAGTGAAACCAAATACTGTTTCTCTGCAGGAGCACCAAGGAAATTTCAGCACTCAAGGGTATGTTGAAGCAGTTGCAGCCAGGGCCTCTGGGGCGGGCAGCCCACATGGTGCTTTCTGCTGCCCGTAAGGCCCCTCCAGCCAGTGTTGTAAGCCCAAACAACAGCCATGGAGAGCCAGGTCCCAGTCATCCAGAGAGTGCGGGTGAGGCCTCATGATCTGCCCTTATTGTGCTTAGTAATTACCCTTCTTCCCTGACTCTACCACAGTGTACTGGAGTAGCTCACTGGCTTCAAGTGAAAGGGAAAAATTATCACAGAAGAGAGAAATTAAATCTTATACAATAGCTGAAAGAACACTGGTCTAGGAGTCAGGAATCTTTGTCTTTGCCTCAGTTTGCTCATGTTTATAGGAAAAGGGTTAAACCAAATAATAGTTGAGCCCAGTGTAGTATTAGCATTCTGTGATCATCTCAGAAAGACAACTATGGTGAATTCCTCAATCCCAGCACTTGGGAAGTGAAGGAAGCAGAAGGGTCAGTAGTCAAGATCATTCTCAGCTACATAGAGAGCTGCAGGCCAGCTTGAGTAACACAAGACCCTGTCTCAAAAGAAAAAGCTGTCTGTGGAGAGGGCACTATCCCAGCCTGTTCCAGGAGGCTGGAGAGTCAGCGTCTCAGAGTATGGCGGCTATTTCATTGGTGACAAACACAAGGGAAGGACGGGGACAGCCAGAAGTCATAGCTTTTTTTACCCGCTTGAGATAAGAACTCTCACCATTTAGGTCTTAGTTGGCCTAGAACTCACAGGGACCCACCTGCCTCTGCCTCCCAAGTGCTGGATTTAAAGGTACATCCTAGTGTTTTGCAACCTACTCACAGATACTGTGCCATTTGCTAGAGACCACCTACACACAGAGGGGCTCTCAGTACAAACAGGCAGTAGGTAATGGGAGTCATTTCAGCAGCTGTAAAAGTCTATAATTTTTTAAGAGGAGACTGAAAAGAAACCAAGCATTTGGGGATTTAGGGGTATTCTGTTGATAAGGTACTGAGATTATGTAAGCACTTTGAAGTACATACAGTGCTGTACCAAGTGTTTTTGAAATTCCAAATAAATAAGTAAATAGTGACCACTGGTTTTTGTTAGCACTCACTCAACAAGTATTTAATGAATATCTCTATGTGGTAGCCTCATATGGTGCCAGAGATATCTATAGTAAATAAAATAACAGTGCTCATATCTTAATAAGGAAATGCTTCCTGAGTCAAAGAAGGAAACCTAAAGCTAAACTATGGTAAATACTTTGAAGGAAAAGACCATAGAGTAACAAGATTTCAGTCATAAAATCCAGGCAACGGCCTTGTAGGAATAAGTATTTCCTTGAATGCCGAAAAAAAAAGTTTAAGCAGACAGAGAAGATAGAACATCTCGAAAGAAAAGTTAAAGTGTGGAGGCCTTTGGTAAATAGCTAGACTGCTTGATCTTGTTTTTCAAGAAAATATCTCACTATTCATCCCATATTGACCTTGAACCTGCTGCCTGCCAGCCTCAGTTCCCTGAGTGCTGGGCCTACAGGTGTACGCCACCATGTCTGGGGTGACAAGAAATTATTAACGAGCATTTCTAACGCAGAGCCCAGAGCAGAAGAACCAAACAGGAAGAAGGATGTGAGCAGAAGGAAGAGGAGGAAAGTGCAGGAGCAAAGGAGGTAGGCAGCAGCCATCCCCAGCCCGCTGCTCTCCTAAATCCTTCCCCGTCCGTCAGATCTGAAGAGAGGCAGAAACTGGCCCTGTAGTGAACCAGTCTCAGAAGATACGCACACTGCATGTGATCAGATTTTATGTCCCGGGCCTGTAGTCCTAGCACCCAGGAAGCTTGCACATTTGACTACTTCTAGGACTGCTGGACTACTGGGATATAATACAGCAAGTTTCAGGCCAGCCTGAAATCAGTGGTTGCTGGTGTCTATGAGGACAGACAGATGAGTGTGGAGTGACTAACATGCATTTGGAGTTTCTTTGGGGGTTGATAGAAAAAATTCTAGAAATACTCTTAGTTTTCCAAAGACTAACTTTATGGTATGTGTGTAGTATCTCAATTTTAAAATAAAAAAAACCTGCCAGGCATGATGACATGCCTTTCATCTCAGGAGCTGAAAAGCAGAGAAAGTCAGAACTTGTGTTCTGGGAAAGCCTGGTCTACCTAGCAAGTCCTGGGCCATACCAGGCTACATAGTGAGACCCTACCTCAAAGTTAATTTTTAAAAACTGAGGCCACCTGGGCAGTGGTGGCGTACGCCTTTAATCCCAGCACTTAGAGGTGGGGGGGGGGGGGGCTGAGGCAAATGGATTTCTGAGTTGGAGGCCAGCCTGGTCTACAGAGTGAGTTCCAGGACAGCCAGGGCTACACAGAGAAACCCTGTCTCAAAAAAACAAAACAAAAACAAAACAAAAAACGTGAGGCCAGGGGCTGGTGAGATGGCTCATCTGGTAAGAGCACTGACTGCTCATCCAAAGGTTCTGAGTTCAAATTCCAGCAACCACACGGTGGCTCACAACCACCCATAATGAGATCTGATGCCCTCTTCTGGTGCATCTAAAGGCAGCTACAGTGTACTTATTTATACTAATAAATAAATCTTTAAAAAAAAAAAAAACACCGTGAGGCCAGTGGTAGAAGCTCTGTTGTCAAATGCTCAGAGGTTAACTGCCTTCCTCCAAGTCTGTCATACTGAGTGGGAAAGCAGGAACTCTTGAGTTACTGTTTCCACTCTCCTCTTCATGTTTCTGGTCTGGATTCTATACCTTCAGCCTTTGTAGTCTCTCCCATATAGCTGGCCTTAAACCGTTCTTTCCCACAGACCGTTGTCCAACTCAAGTTCTCAGCCAACTAGGAGGGGGACAGGAAGGACAAGACAAAGACAGCACCGACCTCAGACTAAAAGTGATGACAGTGGTGTTCAGGCTACTGGACAGTGTCCCATTTGTGCAGGTGAGCTGCATCGATGACCATGGGGGGGGGGTGTCATTCTTGACAATTAGTGGGCTCCAAGTACAAAAGAAACCCTGTCTCAAATAATCCGTCAGAGAAGCAAGAAGATACGCAGTATTACCCTCTGGCCTCAATAAGTGCATGTATATGGTACACACATACCAATCAGCTTTGTCACACACACACACACACACACACACACACACACACACACACACACAGTTTTGATTTGTCCAAGGCAGTGTTTTTTATGCTCATAGCTGACCATTCCCAGTAGACTCAATGTTCTGTAAGGACATCCATATCCCTCCGCACCTAGTAAATGCCTGATGAATGTCTGACAGACATGATAGCGTCTCTCAGCAAGTAGTTGCACTGTGGCAGCAGATCCTCCCTTCAGCATCTGGGGATGGCAGCTTGCCTGGGAGCAGGTCCAGTTTAATTGTATCCTTTTCTCCTTAGGTTCCTTCAGTGTTGAGACTCTTCCCCAGCATGCTGCCACTTGTGGAGAGAGCCCCCCACCCCAGCCAGCTTCTCCTGCCTCCTCATCTTCCTCAGAGTCTGTGCTGTGGGTGTCCTCCCCAGAGAGCTCGCCACCACCTTCCTGGGTCCAGTGCCCTATTTGTGAATTGCAGTTCTCGGCAGGAGAAATAGAAGAACACGCCAGCGTGTGTGGGGAAGTTTTTCCAGCCTGAGCAGTGACGTGCTGTTGACCCATTATGTTGGAGCCTGGGGAATGGATCTCTTGTGGCTAAGAAGGGTTGGTTCCCCTCCCTCTAGCTATTACCTCAGGACTCTGCCTGCCTGAGAACACTTTGGACCCAGCTTGCTCCCATTCCTGTTGTCAAGGCTTTGTCACTATGGTACCCAATTCTCAAAGGATATTTTCCCCTTAGAACTTCTTTGGTAGAATTGATGATCTCTCTAAGGCCTTTGGACACTATCTAGAATGTGTTTCCTAATACCCATTTTCCAGAATGAAAAACTGAGGCTCAGTCAAAGGGGAAATATTGGCTAGAAATTAAAATGTTCTGAGAAGATGAGTGAGTCTTGAGCATGAAACTGATGAGTTCCATATGACCTTGAACTTCTGTGTCCTTCATGGGTGTCTGTCTCTGGTGTAATCAGATGACTCTGAAACTTTATACTTTATCATGGCTGTAAAATGGATCTTCAGTAACATGAAAACCCCTCATCTTCCTGCTCACATGGAACCAGAGATTCCTTTCTAAGGAGTAGGCATGGCTAGGGTTTGTGCAAATCTCATTCCAACTATTGGAGATAGTTGGACCATAGTGTCTCCCCGGGAGCTGTGGTAGTCCAGTTCTGCTTTGAAGAATTATGCATGCTTCCCTTTTCCCCAGGAGATGTCGTGTGGCACTAACACCCATTCCCCTTATCCCCAAGGTACAGGGCAGGGAGAGAACAGCTGGTCCCGATGAAGGGAGGGCGCAGGGTGGGGCTTTGAGTGGAAATAAGAGAGGATTCTAGGCACAGTCAAGGGAGAGGCAGAGCTGGAGTTCAAGCATTCAGCCTCCATCCACAGAGGTGGGTGCAGCCATGGATCCTCTTTCGGTAAGAGACCTTTGCTTCCCTCCCTCCTCATCCCAGTTCCTGGGGATACAGCAGGGACAGCCTGCTGCTGAAAAAGTATGGGATACTGCTGTTGGTGGGAGAGCCCCTGGATCCCTGATCCAGAGCCTAGACGAAAAGAGCAAAGGGCTGGGCCTGGAAAAAGAACTGGACCAAACAGTACCAAGGAGGAGAGATGTTCCTCAAAGTAGAAGGCAGAGTGAGAGTGCGTGGTAGAAGGGGGACATCTTTTTTGTTTTGTTTTGTTTTGTTTTTCCAGACAGGGTTTCTCTGTGTAGCCCTGGCTGTCCTGGAACTCACACTGTAGGCCAGGCTAGCCTCGAACTCAGAAATCTGCCTGTCTCTGCCTCCCAAGTGCGCCACCACCGCCCGGCGAAGGGGGACATCTTAAGGTCCTGCTAGAATCCTCTGCATAGAGAAAGGGTTTAGGGAAAGCCCAGCCTGAAGAGCCTCCGTGTGTGCATGTCTGAACTTGTCCTTCACAGAGATGAACAACTGGAAGATGAAATCAGCAAGCTGGGATCTGGATTCTTGCCAGATTCTGTGTGCGTGTGTATAGGTTAGGTGCCTGGTGTGGCCCCTACCACCTACTTTAATCACCTCTTCAGAGAACTAACACTGGGCCCTGTTAGGTAGGATTTTTATATGAATGGAAGTTAGCTGAGTTAACATTTCCCACACTAGCTTTTCCTATGTGAGTCTACATAACAAAATGGTGAACAAGACAGTATGTGTTGCCAATCTGTGTTTGGGACAAAGAAGGCAAAATAGCTGATTACAGAAGGTAATCTTGGGAACTCAAGAGTGCTGTCCTACTGGATGGTGGTGGTGGACGCCTTTAATCCCAGCACTTGGGAGGCAAAGGCAGGCGGATTTCTGAGTTTGAGGCCGTCCTGGTCTACAGAGTGAGTTCCAGGACAGTCAGGGCTACACAGAGAAACCCTGTCTCGAAAAAAAAAAAAACCAAAAAACAAAAACAAAAAAAAACAAACAAACAAAGAGTGCTGTCCTCTCTCCTTCACCCAGCCACAGCCCAACTGGACTGAGATTGTGAACAAAAAGCTCAAATTCCCCCCGACACTCCTGCGTGCTATCCAGGAGGGCCAGCTGGGCCTCGTGCAGCAGCTGCTGGAATCAGGCTCCGATGCCTCGGGTGCTGGTCCAGGTGGGCCTATGCGGAATGTGGAAGAGTCTGAGGACCGCTCCTGGAGGGAAGCCCTCAATCTGGCCATCCGCCTGGGCCACGAGGTCATCACTGATGTTCTGCTGGCCAATGTCAAGTTCGACTTCCGGCAGATCCACGAAGCTCTGCTAGTGGCTGTGGACACAAACCAGCCAGCCGTGGTGCGTCGCCTGCTAGCTCGGCTGGAACGGGAGAAAGGTCGGAAAGTAGACACCAAGTCTTTCTCTCTAGCCTTCTTTGACTCATCGATTGATGGCTCTCGCTTTGCCCCTGGTGTCACTCCACTCACCCTGGCCTGCCAGAAGGACCTGTATGAGATCGCCCAGCTGCTTATGGACCAGGGCCACACTATTGCTCGACCCCACCCAGTTTCTTGTGCCTGTCTCGAGTGCAGCAATGCCCGCCGATATGACCTGCTGAAGTTCTCACTATCCCGAATCAATACCTATAGAGGCATAGCAAGCCGGGCTCACCTCTCTCTGGCCAGTGAGGATGCCATGCTGGCAGCCTTTCAGCTGAGTCGGGAGCTCAGGCGCCTTGCACGGAAGGAGCCTGAGTTTAAGGTTTGTTACCCCACTCTTAACTCCATCCTGCCCTCAGTGCTCTGTGTCTGTTGTTGCATTGGGACAGGATTGGGCTTTATGGTGGCTGTTCTAGGAAGTTTGAGAAGTGGGGAATGGCGAACAAGGATGTTTTAAGAGCAACAATTTTATCCAGAACAGGCTTTCAATTCTAGTGACAGCCACTTACTCGAGGAGTACAGCTTCTACCTTAGGGTACTCTAGATCCACCTAAGGGAAAAGACAAGAATAGAAAGCAGCTGAACAGACTTAGACGTGACATTCAATAGAGGGCGCCTCTTACGGATGCCCAGGGCGCGCTTACCTGGAGCACTATGTGTTGGGTCTCTCATGTATGGAAAAGGGGGACAAGATGCTCCCGGGACTCTGTTCAGTGCCTCTGTAGATGGTCCTCACAGGGCTTGCAAAGCACAGAAAACAGGAAAAGAAAGAGAGCCACCCATGGCTTTTGTGTTTCAGGAAGATTCTTAAGGGAAGCGTGGCTGTAGAAGAGGCTGGTTAGAGAAGATGACAGAGAAGGTGGATGAAATAGAGCTGAAGGCTTGGCAAACGGTGTCTAATGAGGGCTGGGGACAGCACAGCTGGCAGTGCCTATGCATGAGCTCCAGACTTCCATCCCCAGCATTCCATGTGGTGGGTCACACCTGTAACCCCAGCACCTGGGGGGCTAGAGACAGAAGGATCAGAACTCAAAAGCATCTATGGCAAGTTTTAGGCCATTACCTGGAATCCATCTGACCTTACCTCAACAACCCTATCCCCCAAAAAGTATGACGACCTGGGATGGACCAAAGATCCATGGAGTACCTGGTCCAAGCCTGGCATTGTACCATTCCCATTTGTCCATGACTGAGTCCTTGGAATTCCCTGTGTGCCAAGCCAGACTGTGTTGTCTCCATCCTCAAGACTGCCATTAGGTAGGGAACCTATGAGGGCTTTATGAAAGCCTAGGACAAATGGAGCCAGGAGAATAAAAAGGTCCCCACCAGGAAGAAGCAGTGCTCTCAAAGGACTTTCCCATCTCACACAGCTTATGGAGTGGGCAGGGCAGGAATTCTCATCCATACTTTACAGGCAGAGAGACTGAAGCCTTTAAAAAAATGTTTCCTATCTGAGGGACAGTGCTAAGGACTGACTTAGAACCTCTCTGGAGTAAAAGCTCCAAATAAAACAGGATAGGGTAGAAAATATGCAGCTAAGAACTCCACACTCTTTTCTGCATCTCCTTAAACTGCCAGTACTGGTTCCATATAAGGGCGGAAAGAGTAAACATAATGAGCACAAGTATAAGAGGTAGGACAGTGTGGTGGCTCGGCAGGGAAAGCGTGGCTGTAGAAGAGGCTGGTTAGAGAAGGGAAAGGTGCTGCTGCTACTCAAGCCTGACGACCTGAGCTCAATCCCCGGGGCCCAAGTAAAAGTGGAAAGAGAACTAATTCAACAAAGCTGTCCTGAGCTGCGCCTGTGTGCCATGGTATTGTGTACATGCACATTTATCACACACAATAACAATGTTTAAAGAAAGTATGGGAAGTCAGAGTTGTAGCGGGACAGGAGTCAGGAATTAGAAGAGGAAAATCCGAGGAGCAGGCAAACGTGGTAGGTTTGGGCTGCAGTGTCTTAGTGATGCGGTGGGAATAGCATTAGGTAAGTGAAGCTAACATAGGACTGATGAGGTGGCAGGAGAATGGAATAGACCCGGTGTGTCAGAGCTGACCCTGGCCCACAGTTCCGGAGGAGCAGGGACAGATTGGTCTGATGGCACACAACACTTTTCTTACAGCCTCAGTACATTGCCCTGGAGTCTCTCTGCCAGGACTATGGCTTCGAGTTACTGGGCATGTGCCGGAATCAGAGTGAGGTCACTGCAGTGCTCAATGACATGGGCGAGGATAGTGAGACTGAGCCTGAGGCTGAGGGCCTGGGCCAGGCCTTTGAGGAGGGCATCCCCAACTTGGCAAGACTGCGGCTGGCTGTCAACTACAACCAGAAACAGGTCAGCTGGGCCCTACTGCCTGCCCTCCCTTACCCTGGTCACTTGTCCTGTGTTCTGTAAGGCATGTCCTGAGTCTGGACTTTCTCTATCCTTGGGACCTTCTGAGACCTTGATCCCAATCTTCCATATGAGCCCTTAACAGCAAGAGAGGAGGTTTCCCACCCTCTCCAGGTTACCTTCAATCTGAGCACTGACCATCCTTAGAAAGCTAGTCACCACCAGGATCCCACATTCAGGTCTCACACAGACTTAGCTTAGCCTCCAGCCTAACGAATAACTTTGGCCCAGACTTCTGCCGTTAGACTACAACACCTCACTCTGTATAGTAAGTGGTTAAATGCCAGGTGATTTTTTTTTTCTTCCCTGTCTCATGAGACGCCTTACCTAACAGCCAAGCTAAAGACAGGATCCCTGTCCAGCCTCCCACAACCCCTCACTCTTCACTCTCAACCCCATGCAGATAGCCTGACCCACAAAGCATGTTACCAAAGCTCTCCTGTGTGCCATCTTCATTGACCTGGCACTCATGACAGGAGACCCATATTCCATACGCCTTCCCTCCTCAAGATCCTTTGCCCAGACTTCTATTACATATACCTACCGAGGCAGGGGCACTGAAACTTCTGAGACTGAGACCCCAAGTTCTACCCACTCCTGCCTGACTTTGAGAAGGCAGGTGTGAAGAGTCTTGGAATTCATATTGAGGCCTGCTGAAATCACTTACCCATGGTCGCATGGCAAGGAAAGCCCCTCTCTTCCAGATGGGCTGGCATGGAGACAAAAGGATGCTTCCTCCTCTGTGGCAGGAAGTAGGGCTCTGCCTCCAACCAGCTCCTTTGACCTTCCTGCCCAGTGGCCTCTCATCTCCTCTCACGGTGCATCTCTGCTTAGTTTGTAGCACACCCCATCTGCCAGCAAGTTCTGTCCTCCATCTGGTGTGGGAACCTGGCTGGCTGGCGTGGAAGCACCACCATCTGGAAGCTCTTCGTTGCCTTCCTCATCTTCCTCACCATGCCCTTCCTCTGCATTGGCTACTGGCTGGCGCCCAAGTCCCGGGTACTAAGAATAAGATGATCGATACCTTGGTTTGTGATGTGGAAGCAAGCTCCCCACTGGGAGTGTAGGGGTGGATTGGAGGCAGGGACAGGCATTACAAAAACTGCCAGAGTGTGGTGAGAGAAAGAATGGAGAGGGCCACGCAGGCACCTGACTGGGTGACCCAGAGGAGCAGGTTTAGAATAGTAGTGGTGATGATCTTACCGTTCAATTTGGTTGAGTATGAACTTTTCCTATAAGATACTTACCCTGCCCCCCCACCCCCCAAAAAAGATGGATATGCAGTAATAACACTTACCTCACGTGGCTGTGAAGGAAAGGACAGAAAAGAGAGGGCCTCATGCATCCTACCTTCTTCTTAGTGCATGCCTAGATGAGTGGGTGATCCCGAAAGTGCAGACTCACATGGGCACCAAGTAGTCTAGAGGGCTGTAAGGACAAACAGCAGCCGGCCTCTGTCAGCCATGCTTCCCACTCTCCCCCGAAGCTAGGCCGCTTGCTGAAGATCCCTGTGTTGAAGTTCCTGCTGCATTCTGCCTCCTACCTGTGGTTCCTTGTCTTCCTGCTGGGAGAGTCTCTGGCCATGGAGACTCAGCTGAGCACCTTCAAAGGCCGCAGCCAGAGCGTCTGGGAGACTTCCCTACATATGATTTGGGTCACAGGTGTGTGTATGAGAGAGCCACTTACTTGTGGCTAGCTATAGCCAGGCCTGGCACTGGGCCCACTAAAACTTAGCCACACTGAGTAGGCTGGTCATTTAGACACCCTTAAGATAAAAATCGTTTTTCTTTAAGGATTTATTTTTTATGTATATGTAAGTACACTGCAGCTGTCTTCAGACACACACCAGAAGAGGGTGTTGGATCCCATTACAGATGGTTGTGAGCCACCATGTGGTTGCTGGGATTTGAACTCAGGACCTCTGGCAGAGCAGTCAGTGCTTTTAACCGCTGAGCCATCTTTCCAGCCCTAAAATCAAGATCTTAAAACAGAGCTGGGCCGGGCAGTGGTGGCACACGCCTTTAATCCCAGCACTTGGGAGGCAGAGGCAGGCGGATTTCTGAGTTCGAGGACAGCCAGGG
>JADRCD010204772.1:7581-44351 GCA_019843815.1 Montemys delectorum | reverse complement strand
GGGGGGGGGGGGTTGTGTAGCCTTGGCTGTCCCACTCAGTAGACTAGACTGGCCTTAAACTTAGAGATCCACCTGTCTCTGCTTCCTTATGAGAGTAGGAAAGGGTCTCCATTGTAGAGACAGGAAGAGGGGTGAGTTGGGTGCCTTTTGCTCTCGGAAGATGTACATCAAAAGTACACATGAGCTTGAGCTCCAATCAGGTTCCCAACTCTGATGCTTATGACTCTGTGGTCATGGGAAAGGGTCTGTCATCTCAGACTTTAGTTAGAGGCCTGTGGTGAGAGTAGAATGATGGCTTGGTGGTGTGGCTGCTTGTCCTGTGATGCTAACAGTGCCTCATCCTGTCTCTTACCTCTGCAGATCCTCTGGACCTTCTCCATCTACCTGGAGTCAGTGGCTATCTTGCCACAGTTGTTCATGGTGAGCAAGACGGGTGAAGCGGAGACCATCACCAGCCATTACCTGTTTGCACTGGGTGTCTACCGTACACTCTATCTCTTCAACTGGATCTGGCGCTACCACTTCGAGGGCTTCTTTGACCTCATCGCCATCGTTGCTGGCCTGGTCCAAACAGTCCTCTACTGCGATTTCTTCTACCTCTATATCACCAAAGGTAGCTGGGATGTAGGGCTGGCTGAAAGGGGTCTGCTCTCTCCCTACTCCTGTATTCCATGGGCCCATTTTAATTCCTAAATATCACTTGAGGGATGGGGCTTCCTTTCCTGGCTTCTGGGGTTCCACCATCCTCTATTTAGACTCTAAACCCTGCTTCCCTGAGGCTCAAGTTTTGACTCTCAGGGTAGATTACCACAAGTGGAGAACAGGCAAAGCCCAGTGAGATTCATGAATTCTCATTGTATAAACTTTTGAGTATCTGTTGTGTCTAGGGCTTAGCTGTAGTGGAAACGGTAGTTGAGGCCCATCCTCCCTTAGATCCTACTGAGGAGGTGGCACATGAACTCTAAGGGAAGGCTCTAGCCGTGAGAGGAGCACTGACTGGTGAAGGCAGCTGTGCATTCTTGGGGTGATGAGTCTTAACCAGGGCCTATGGCATCTTAAAGTGATGTTTAGGCAAAAACCTAGACACCGGGAATCAGTATGTGAAGGAAAGAGGCAATAACGCCAGATCCATTATCCCTGCACTGTGGAGGCTAAGGCAGGATTGTGTTGAGTTTCAGGCTAGCCTAGGCATAAACACAAAGAGTCTGGGACAGTCAAGACAAGAGCTTGGAGTTCAGGTTGTTCTCAGGCCCAAGAATTAAGGCTTGGAACGTTGGAAGGGGTAGGTAGTCTTTGTCTAGTCAACCCTGCTAGTCTGTTTGCCCCTTTATGTAGTGATCCTGGTTTCTAGTCAGTACTACTGACAACAAAGCGTGCTTGTGGCCGTCTCTGCTCAGGCCTTGTAACAAGGTCATGATTCTAGTTCCACCCCAGGTTGATCTAGACTCAACCTAGTGGTTCAGGATGCAGAGTTCTGGGGTTCCCTCTCCTTGTACAACTCACAGCGGACCTTGCTCAGGGTGGGAGGTGCTCCTCTGTAGGGTGGAAGGTGAGGCCCACCTTGTCTCTCTCTCTCTCCACAGTCCTAAAGGGGAAGAAGCTGAGCTTGCCGGCATAACCCTGGCCTCACCAGCCTTCTCCGAGGCAGGGCAGGAGGCAGAAGAAGGCTGCTGGAGACCATGAGCCTTCCCATCCAGAGTTGACTTTGTAAATAGCTCACTTCTCCTGGCTCCCCACCCCTCCAGCTTGGTTTTGGGGTCTATGGAAGACCCCTCTCCTGGGGAGCTCAGGATATGAGCTGTTTGTAGCCTTTTGCCTTTTAGAGAAGAAAAACAAAAAACAAATCTTTCCACTATTTAGTTTTTGATTCTGATGACTTTTTTCTCTTCTACCTGGCCCTGATTTTTTATAAACTGTGTTTTGAGTGTTCTCTGGATCAGGGCCAGGGGAGGTCGACTCCCTTCTCCAAGCTCCCACCCCAGCCCCATGGTTGCCAAACACTACGTCTGCCAATGTCTGCCTGCCCACCTGGCTATGACTACGATGCTCCCTACATGTTCCTGGATTGGTGGTAAGAAGAAGGAAAGTTAAGGAGGGTCTCCTAATTTTTCATGATTTTTTTTCTCTGCAGAATTTGTTAGCTTTTTGTGTGTGTGGGAGGGGAGGGGAGGGTTGTCCTGTTTTTGATAAATTAGGGGAAGCTATGGGCTTAGGCAAAGGAAAGAGGCTGGCTGACCCAGGTGGTGACCCAGACTACACTCTAACACCATGTTTTTGTACAGAATTTGATGGCTGATTCTTTGTTCTCTTGAAATAAACCAAGGAAACTGTCCTTCTCTTTGCTGTTCCCTGCCTGCTTTGGTTTGCACTGAGCCTGCTCTACTTTTGCATCATGGACCGTCTGGGGATAATCAGCAATCTGGAAGGAGCAGGAAGATGAGAAATGGGGCTCCCAGGACTCTCCAGTGTACCTTGATGCCTTGAGGTTCTGCAGGGAAGAGGCTGGGGGACTCTGATTCTTCGTTTAGTATAGAAGCTTACATATGACTGTCCAGAACTAACCACCACAGAGGGCCTTGAAGACCAATGCATATCCTAGCCCATGGATGGGACAGCTCCCATCCTTCTCCAATTGGCATTTACAAAAAATTTATTTTATGAGTATTTTGCCCGCATGTATGTATGTGTACTGTTTGCCCACAGAGGCCAGGAGTTGCTGTCAGATCCCCTGGAACTGAACTTAAGACAGGTGTGAGCTGCTATGTAGGTGCTGGGAATTGAACTCAGGTCCTCTGCAAGAGCAGCCAGTGAGTGCGCTTAATGGCTGGACCACCTATCCAGACATACTCCAAAACTGGCATGTTTATACTGTTTAATAAAAATGAAACAAAAAAAGGTTGATAGCTTTTAAAACGAGATCTTTATACTACAGTCTGGATTTCTGGCCCCTTTAAAAGAAGTCAGTCAATTCAGCAGTGGTGGTCGTCATTCCCATGGCAGCAGATGGCTGAGACTGAGTAGGTGGGACGCCTGCATTTGCCACAGCACTAGTTCTTTCTCATGAGCTATTACCATTTATTATTGCACTGATAATGAGTGTGGTTTGGCTTATAGAATTAAAAAGCAAATGAAAGCTGGGCATGCACTCCAGAGGCAGAGGCAGACAGATCTGTAATTCCAGGCCAGCCTGGTCGACAAGGTGAGTTCCAGAACAGCCAGGGCTACAAACAGAGAAACACTGTCTCAAAAAACCAAAACAACAGAACAAAAACAAAGAAACAAAAAACCCAACAAAACAAAATCCACCACAAATGATGGGCTCCACACCTAGCCTTTTCCGACTTCCCATCTCTGCCTGGCTCTTGTCAGTGGCACCATAAGTTTTTGTTTGTTACAGTGCCAGGGAACAAACTCTGGGCCATGTATGCATCCCAGGCAAGCAGTCCTTCATTGAGCTTGGCCCCAGCCAACATCTGGAGTTTGATCCTTGGTTCAGACTTCCTGTTTGTTCTTCAAGAATTTCCCGGTTCTCAGTTGTATCTGACTCCAGTTCTTTGGATAAGCTTAGGAGACTGGGACTAACTTTTCCAGAGGACTTGACATACCTCCATAGCACATGGATACTTTTATTTGGTTCTCAGCCCCATTTCAAAAATGAGAAAACTAAGACATAGGTAAGTGGCAAAGATGAGGGATGGAGCTTGTTTCTGGATTTTCTGGCTCCAGAGCCCTTTTGTTTACTGTGTGGTGTTTAGTGGTCCTTCTGTTTAGAAGTTTTGCACAGAAGTCTGGTAGAACACAAGTGCATGGTGTAGGCAGGTCCCTGACTGCTCATCCCTGAACTGCCTCTTTGAATATGGTTTAAGAACCAATCCATCTAACAGAAATTACTTTAAACATTGAAAACCTTCCACTCACGACAGCATGGAAGGCTCAGGCCCATTTCCCTGGGGAGAGGGCCTCTGTCACTCCCCTGTCCTCTCCTCTGCATTGGGCAAATGTTGTGTGGTTTCTGTGCCTGACACAGGAAGCCCTCACAAAGGACATGCTGGAGCCTAAATTGCACCTCGTAACTTGTATCTCTGTCCAGTTTGTAAATGCTCCGTAGGTCATGCCAACCCTTGTACAGGTCTGATTGGGTCAATTGTGTATGTATGTCAGGGTCTCACATATCCTAGGCTGGCCTCAAATCCCTAAGTCTTGAATTATGATCTTCCTGCCTCTGTCCTGAGAGACTGGATTATAGATGTGCACTATCATATCTGGTTTATGCCATGCTAGAGATTAAATGAACCCAGGGATTTGTGCATGCTGAGCAAGTAAACTACCAACTGAGTTACAGCCCTCAATCCCTTCTTTAAAAAAAGTCTGTCACCCAGTAATTCACATACAAAACCCAAACCAAGTCCAAAAACAACAAAAAAAGATGTTTAGTTGTTCTAGAGCAGCTACCGGAAGGATAATGAGAGGTACTTCCTGTTGCTTGCTCATCTATGACACTTGACATGGCTGAACCAAGGTGAGCTGTGTTGTGAGGTAAGGTACACAGTGGATTTTAATAGTGAGAATGTATATAAAGTGCTGCATGGTAACTTTCAGTGCTGGGAATGTGGCACCCCTGTACTCCCAGTATTGAGGCTGGGGGATAGTAAGTTCCAGGCCAGCCTGAGTTACACAATGAGGCCTTGTTTTACAAAGAAAAAAGAAAAGTTGAGTTTTCATATTGATTATATGTTGAAACAGTAACACATTGGATATATTAAGTTAAATGAAATATATTAAGCTGGGCAGTGGTGGCACACACCTTTAATCCCAGGTCTTGGGAGGCAGAGGCAGGCAAATTTCTGAGTTTGAGGCCAGCCTGGTCTACAGAGTGAGTTCCAGGACAGCCAGGGCTACACAGAGAAACCCTGTCTTGGAAAACCAAATATATATATATAAATTGACTTGTTGTCGTTTCTCAATAAAGCCTTGAGCAAGTTTCTGCATCCTCAGCCCCATGGCTGGGTGGTGGGTAAAGGTCATCTCTCTGGCACAAAGTGCCACCTGCCTGATCCCTCCTAGCAGGTCGGTGGCCTAGTGACCCTGGGGGATCTAGAGAAGACACACTTGCCTGTTTCCCAGGATAGTCTTTAATGTATTTGAAGACCCAGATCTCTCCTGAATCAGTCTCATTCATGGACTCTGTGCCCTGACTGACCCCTTACACACATTGCTGTTGACTGCCTTCATCTCTCTGGAGTAAAGAGCTTGGGTTGCTGGGCCAGTGCTGTACTCTTTGTCACGAGAAGGTCTTTTCTTTCTCAGCCTCAGACTCAGATGTAGCAGGAGGCCTTTGTGCCGCCTCTCCAAGGTCAGTGTAGGCTCAAGATGCAGGGAACACAGCAGGGCTTCCTGCTTGTGTCCACTTCCAACCTGCTCTCAGCAGGGTGATGGTGCTTGGGGGTAGCACAGAAATGTACTTGTTGCAGGGGGTCTCCCTCCTCCCCGTCCTCCCCCCCCCTCCTCCTCCTGCCACTCAAGGAATGAGAGAGGAACAGACAGGACAGGGTTGTTCAGAAACCCCTCAGAGGGGGCTATTTACTCATGTATATAGGCTGTTTAGCTATCTGGCATCATAGCCAGGCGTGGGGCCTTTGGAGTAGTCATGTAGGGGGACAGGGCTGAGCTGCTGTAACTCAGACTATTGGGGCCTGTGATGGGAGGGTTGGCAGGGCTAGTGGTGGATGATGGAGAGAGGGTGTTCAGCACCACACTACCCTCCTCCAGGGAGCGCTTGTAGGGAACTGGAGCCTCATCTCGGAGGTCCTGGAAGGCTAGGTAGGCCTGGAGTATCTGTGGGCAGGAAAGGGCAGGATTTAAGTTGGCTAGGGTGGGAAGGGAGGCCCTGGGACTGGCCTGGGGGATGCTGTGGATTGCTGTCTGCTCATTGCCCAATGGTGCCCAGGATGGGGATGCTTGAGGAAAGCAGGCTTAGAGATGACAGCAGAGGCCCAGGGAGAGTCCTGGCTCTAGTCACTAGATATACAGCCCTCCCAACCCACCCTGGAGTGGGGCCAGGGCTTGTCCTCACCCAGACAGGGACGGAGAAGAAAGAAAAGGCAATGGCTGCCTTGGCGCTGCTGTTCCCCAAGAGGAAGTGTGTGGACTTCGAATGCTGCCACTGGCTCGCGAGGAAGCAGAAGGCCACAAACCAGACACCTGCCCAGAGGACTGGAGGGGCAAGGAAAGAAGAGACCTGGAAGAGCATGCTGGGGCAGGGGCAAGGTGTGCTAGGGGTGGGCTAGAAAGTCCTGGGACACCCCCTGGTGCTGACCCAAATCCTCAAAGCCAACTTCTGGAGTGGAGCTCCCACGTCTAACATAGCACCCTTTCAGCTTCAACTTCATCAGAATCACAAAGGAACCCAGTTAGTTCCCTGTGGGCCAGCCACATCTCACATGCTCAGGAGCTATGTGTGAAGGGGTTCTTCACACAGAAGGCCTTCCACTGCAGAGGTTCTCTGACAGAAGCAGCCTCTGTTCCTGAGCTGCTAAAAATGGCTCCTGGAGAGGGGCAGAGAGGCAGCGTCAAGAGGGCCTGAGGGTCGGGTATAAAGAGTGGGCTTAGAGGGCTGGAGAGATGGCCCAGTGGTTAAGAGCAATGGCTGCTCTTCCAGAGGGCCTGAGTTCAATCCCCAGTAACCACATGGTATGGCTCACAATCATCTGTAATGGAACTTGATACCCTCTTCTGGTGTGTCTGGAAACAGCTACAGTGTACTCCTATACATAAAATAAATCTTAAAAAAAAAAATTAAGACTGAGTTCTCTGTGTGCCAAGCTTTCGAGAGGGTGGGACATGGTCATGGAGGCTGTGCTCTGCTTTGAAGCATAAGGATCGCCATTCACAAGGAAGCAGTGGCTCAGTCACATGACCACCTCAGCCTCAGGTTTTCTTATAAAATGAGAAGCTAGGCAGGACTTAGTGCTAGGGCTCTTAGGACTGGAGGAGAGGAGGCACATACCTTGATGGTGTGCCTAACACTGGGAAGTGCCCAGCAGGTGTCCACATGACTATAGGCACCCCGTATTTCACACTCAGAATCCCCTGCAAGGCAGAGTCTTCATCCTAGCTTTCACTGAGGGTCCTTCATCAAATTCCTGCCACGGGGTGGGCTTTTCAGGCTATGTTTAGTGGGCTACAGAAATGAATGTGAGGGAAGAGCAACTTGGGCTAGAGGCAGAGAAGGGACAAGGACTAGAAGATGCTTCTGGGAGGAGCCATAGAGTCGGACTCTCACAGTGGTTTGGAGGGTGGCCCAGGACTGTGAGCTGTAGGCGCTGGGGAGGAGCCTGAGAGGGCTGAACAGAAGGGTAGCTCTGCATGGTCCCTTGGAACTCACCAGCCAGAATGAAGTCCAGAAGCTGGAAGGCTGTCTTAAATCGGGTGCCTGCGATGCGGCTCTCATGGGCATCTACAGCAAGGAAGACCAAGCAGCTGAGAAAGGACAGGAAGCCAGCTCCTACTGCAAAGCTACAGGCCACGTGGCTGCTGTTGAGGACACAGCGGAGCTGAGGAGACTCTGTTCTGTTCTGGTAACCATCAGTTAGTAGAGAGGAAAAGATGACCAGGGAAAAGACCTGTGAGCCACACAGAAAGGGTAGACATCAGTGCCCCTCCAAGATGCCCTTCCCTTTGGGTGGAAACCCTGGGGACTGTTCCAGTTTCAGAGCTCTGCCTTTTACCTCCCTTTCTCCCTCTGGACTCTGCCTCATCGTTTCCCTACCGTCACCCCAGTCTCCCCTCTGCTCTTCCTGACCATGGTCCCCCAAGGTTCCCAGTGCCCCAGAGCTGTCCTACCCATCACCATGGCCTCCAAAGCTCTCCTGCTAACGTAATCTTTGTCCACTCACCCTTGCTTTGCTCCAGACTTTCCTGCCACCACTCTTATTTGGGGCATAAAAGCTAATAAGAGGCACCCCCAGCTGGGTGGTGGTGGCGCAGGCCTTTAATCCCAGAACTTGGGAGGCAGAGGCAGGTGGATTTCTGAGTTCGAGGCCAGCCTGGTCTACAGAGTGAGTTCCAGGACAGCCAGGGCTACACAGAGAAACCTTGTATCAAAACTCCACCCCCACCAAAAAGACAAAAACAAACCAAAAAAAACAAAACAAAAACCCCCAAAGATGCAATATTGATTACAGAATTAAAATGTCAATATTTTGCTTTTTTACTTGACAGGATTTCACAAGCAGCCCAGGCTAGCCTTGAGCTCACAATCAGCTTCCTGCCTCAGCCTCCGAAGTCCTGGGTTTATAGGCATAGAACACTACATCTAGTTTTTGCTTTAGAATTCCTGAATAAGCAATACAGCACTTCCCTGGTAAGTGTCCCACATCTGGGCAGCCTACAATCACACTGGGGCAGAGGCACTTTTCTGACAATAAATGAGATACAGAGGATGAAGAACCGGATGAACTTATCAGCTAGTAAGCAACGGAGCCTTGACTTGGACTCTGCCTCTAGCTTGATCCTGCCTTGAGAGCAGTGGTTCCTACCAGCACTAATGTGTCTGAAAGGCTGAGGCCCTGTTACACTGCAGCGTGAAAAGCCCTATATTAGGCATAGAAGGAACCCATGTGAGTCTACTTGATAGAGAGTGCAGTGGTTCAGGGTCTTTCTATATGGATGTTACAGGGTGAGAAAGGTTGAGAAATGGGACTATAGTTTGGAAGGCTGTGAGCAAGGCAGGGCAGGATCAGCTCTCAGTGTGGAAACAGCCTTCAGGTAGTGTAGAATTGGCTAGAGGGGTAAGTCTGCATGCTGGAGAGTCAGTGGACAAGGATTGAACTTTGCTGGGAAACCAAAGTTCTGGGGCTGAATATTGGAAGTATTAAGTTGAGATTTGGACCTTAAAGGAGTTTTCCAGGGTATGTATGGTGCATGCCTATAATCCATGGTTCTCATCCTTCCTGGTGCTGCGACCTTTAATACAGTTTCCCATGTTGTATCCCCAACAATAAAATTTTCATTGCTACTTCAGTAGTAATTTTGCTACTGTACTCAATTGTAATGTAAATATCTTATAAGCAGAATGTCTGATATGTGACCTCTGTGAAAGGGTCATTTAACCCCCAAAGGGGTCATGACCCATATATTGAGGACCTACACTCAGAAAGTGGATGCAGGAGCCAAGAGCCAGCCTCAGCTACATATCCAGTTCCAGGACAGCTTGGACTTTATGAGACTCTGTCTCAAGAAACAGAAAAAGAAAAGGGAGCACATGCAAGAGTCAGAGGTTACAGAGCTGGCTCCTTTTGGGACAAGAGATCTTGAGACAGGCCCTCAAAGACCTCAACAGCTCTAAGAAGATGTGAAAGTTAAAATGGGCATGCTCAGAGTTCCCTGGAATTAGGTCCCCTGGAAGAGCAAGAGCCATCTCTCTAGCCCCTCATTTGAATTTCCTCATGCATTGAGAGGTTCCAAGAAAATAGCCAGGACCAGACCGAAGGATTAGAGAAGTCCTCTAGGGTCATATGGCCAATGGCTAAGGGTAAGGGTGAAGCAGAACTTCACAGAGCAGGCTTGTAGGGAGAGCAGAGCCCCAGCAATCCAGAGACATAGTGGTGTAAAGCTGGGTCTGGTGATTGATGGGATGGGACTATAAGCAATGAAGTTGTGCAGAAGGAAAGATGAAAAGTGTGACAAAATTTGAACCCT
This sequence comes from Montemys delectorum, assembly GCA_019843815.1. Taxonomy (NCBI): domain Eukaryota; kingdom Metazoa; phylum Chordata; class Mammalia; order Rodentia; family Muridae; genus Montemys; species Montemys delectorum. Next base: position 34,652 of record JADRCD010204772.1, on the reverse strand, counting down.
GGGGACAGGCTCTGCAGGTTGTCTGTGTGTGTCTGCACACACAAGTGCAAGGAAGGCCTCGGCAAATAAGTGTGAGGAATAACTCTGGCTCCTTGTTCTCTTCGTGTGCTTTGGTATGGGGTATGAGGCGAAAGGCTGATCCGACTTTACCCTGCCTTTGTCCTGCCCCTCCTTCTCTCTCCTTTGCAGTAATTGCTTTATAAGCACAGTAATTAGTCTCTCTTCTTGCCAAGAACTTTATGGTTAATCCACGAAGGAAGGCTGTAATAGTCTGGGACAGGTGGCTCCCAATCTGTGGGTCACTTATCAGATATCTTGCATATCAGATACTTACATTATGATTCATAACAGTAGCAAAATTACTGTTATGAAGTAGCAATGGAAATAATTTTATGGTTGGGGTCACCACAACACAAGGAACTGTATTAAAGGGATGCAGCATTAGGAAGGCTGACGAGCACTGGTCTAGGAGTGAACAATTCAGTCTTGAGGAAGTACCTTACATGGCTCATGCCAGGACAAGGCAAGGAGAGGAGGCACCTCAGATATTTCTCAGCTCATATTCTTTTCACCCGTGCTACCTCTCTGGCAGTGCATCAGTCCACAGAGGGAGTGTTATGAATTCACTTCTACTTTTGATAACTCTACATCACAGAGCAGCCAAGCTGTGTGTGCTTGAGCAAGTCACTTAGACCTTGGAACCTCAGTTTCTTAGTGTGTTTGTATTGTGAAGAAGGGGAGTTAAGAGCTCAGACCAGTAAGTGCTCAGGACAACACAAGAAGCAGCAGACCTTTAACCATAATTGCTCTAGAGTGGGGCTTGAGTACAGCCCTCCTGACTTCCAGGCCCCAGGAGTTGTTTGTCTATGGTAAAGCCTGAGGCATTGGAATGTGGGGAAGGACATCCACTGTCTGGGAATCCCATTTCTTTCTCTCTCTTTCTTTCTCTCTTTCTCTCTCTCTCTCTCTCTCTCTCTCTCTCTCTCTCTCTCTCTCTCTTTCTTTCTTTCTTTCTTTCTTTCTTTCTTTTGGTTTTTCGAGACAGGGTTTCTCTGTGTAGCCCTGGCTGTCCTGGAGCTCACTCTGAAGACCAGGCTGGCCTCGAACTCAGAAATCCACCTGCCTCTGCCTCCCAAGTGCTGGGATTAAAAGTGTGTGCCACCACCGCCCGGCAGGGGATCCCATTTCTTTGAAGCTTGTGTCCAGTCTCTTTTCTGCACCTTCTTTGGCTTATCTCCAGGGAGAGAGCAAAGATTCATGAGTTAAGGCACCAGTTGGCAAGTGGCATAGAGGACATGAGCACCAGTTGCCCAGAGATGCCCATTAAGGAACCAGGCTAGGGGAAGGAGGAGGATGGTTGGGGAGGGAGGTGGTGGCATGGGCACTATCTGTGACCATAAGGTCTGGCATGGCTGGGTGCCTCTCTCCCAGCTTGCACTGGGCCATACCACCTGGGTTCCCAGCTCCCTCATCCTTGCCTCTACTTTCCAGGCACTAGAAACAGGGAGTGGATTTGAGTTTGACTCCATCAAATGGGTCACCTTGACAAACCACTCAACCTCTGGAGTCTCGGTTTCCCCTGGGATTATACAAATATGTCCTTGTCATAGGTGTGGTGAGGATAGAGGGCACCAGGGAGTGGTGTGTGGTGGTCATAATTCCTCCTTTTTCACAAGGAAAAAGACAAGTGTGGCACCAGTCCCTGCCATGCCAGGTTCCTCCAACCCTCTCCTCTCTCACAGTTGAGAGTTATTCCAGTGACAATGCTTGCTATTTAGGGAGAGCTCAGCACATGCCAGCCCCCCACTAAACAGCCTCTCTATGTATTGCCTTGTTTCATCTTCACAGCAGTCCTGCCCAGGAGGCGGGTTCTAGGACTCTCTGGGTCCAGATGAGGACACAAAGGTTCAGATGGGCTGTTTCAGGTGATACAGTGATAGTCTGACCATGTACACTACTGAGCCAAAGGGGGCATTTCTGGGAATGAAAGGTGCTGCTGCTGCTGGTGGTGGTTATGTCAGAGACAGCCCAGCCAAAAGGGTAGTATGTCCCTCTAATGGACAGATACATGGCTAGGATGGGCCTCAAAGCCAGTCCTATCTGGACTCTGTTCCGGAGGACAGAGAGAAGACACTCTGGCCTGGGAACCTGAGGAAAGACTTTGGAATTTAGCCCATGGAGGAGGAGATGAATGCTAATTTCCTAGACACTCTCCCTGAAGAACCAGGTCAGAGGGTTGCTCCGGCTCCCACAACCCTATCAGATCTCAACATTGCCTCAATTGTCAGTTCTGTCCAGGAGTAACAACACAACTAGTCCAGGCTGGCTGAGCATAGTGGCTCATACCTATAATCTCAGCACTCAGGGAGGCTAAAGCAGGAGGACCATTGGGAATTCAAGGCTAGCCTGGGCTAGGCTACAAATTAAGACCCTGTTTTAAACAACAAAAACAAACAAAAGACACCTCAGAAGTAAAACAGAGAGTGTGTGATAGTTCAGTGGTTAGAGAGTTTTCTGTGTGTGGTGGTTTGAATGAGAATGACCCCCACAGGCTCATGTGTTTCATTTTTTGGTTTTGTTTTGTTGTTTGTTTGTTTGTTTTGAGTCAGTCTCTATGTATTTTTGGCTGTTTTGGAGCTTGCTATATAGACAGCCAAACTCAATGCAATATAGTTGGCTTCAAACTCTGGCAGATCCTTCTGCTTCTGCCTCTACAGTGCTAGGATTAAAGGTGTGTGCCACCATACCTTGGCCAGGCTCATGTTTTTGAATGCTTGGTCCCCAGCTGGTGAAACTGTTTGGTAAAGATTAGGGGATGTGGCCTTTGGTGGAGGTGTGTCACTAGGAGTGAACTTTGAGGTTTCAAGTGTCCATGCCATTCCAGTTTGTTCTCTCTCTCTCTCTCTCTCTCTCTCTCTCTCTCTCTCTCTCTGTGTGTGTGTGTGTGTGTGTGTGTGTGTGTGTGTGTGTCTGTCTCTGTCTCTCTCTGTCTCTCTCTGTCTCCAACTTGCAGATAAGAGGTCTGCCTGCTGCCTTGCTCCCTGCCATGATGGTCATGGACTCTCCCTTTGAAACTACAAGCAAGCCCCCAATTAAATGCCTTCATTTCTGAGTTTGCCTTGGTTATGGGGTCTCTTCACAGCAATAGAAAAGTAAGACCCACAGCAGGCTGCTTACAACCGGCTCCAACTCCAGTTCCAAGCGACCTGATCCCCTCTGGCCTCCACCAGCACCTGCATGCACGTGGTGCACATAAACTCATGAAGCCACGTATGTATACTTTTAAAGTCTTTAAAAGGAGAAGGAAGCAGTGTAGGCCGAAGCCCACAGACACAGATGGCTCTTGTACTGATGTTCAGAGAGGGGCAGTGGCTGATTCCATCCCAAGGTTACACGGCATGAGTGGGCTGAATGAGGACTTTGCTCTCAGTGTCCAGATCCCTTGGGAATACGGTAGTGATGACAGGATACACAGAGAGCATCAGCGTCATGCCTGGCACAGTGACTCCTCACATCTGCTGCCTGAGTCTGGTGCTTATTGTCTTCCCAAGCTCTATGCTTTTTTTTTTTTTTTTTTTTAAATAGATCTCAGTCCTGTTTATCTCTTCCCCACCTGAGAAGTAGAAAATGGATGGGTCCTAGCATCTCCTAGAACCGAGTGGTGCTTTCCCCCTTTTCTGTGTTAACCTTAATGGATGCTGATCAGTGGAACTTCCTGGCATGAAGAAGTGTCCTGAGTCTATGCTGTCCAGCTGGAGACTCACAAGGCACCCGTGGCAACTCAGCACCTGACACATGCCCATCATGACTGCAGCACAGCCCATTTGAATTCAATGAGTTGGAATTGGAGTAGCTCCTTCGGCTTGTGGCTACCCCACCAGACCAGCAGTCATCAAACACTGATGCCATTTATCAAAATTATGGGTTTTTTTGGGGAGGGCTTTAGTTTTCTTCTCCTTTGAAGGGTTCTTTCTCGCTTTTTTTTTTCTTCATTTTCTTACACTGTAACCAAGGCTGGCCTCAAACCTATGATAATCCTCCTACCTCAGTCAGACAGGGTTTCTCTGTGTAGCCCTGGCTGTCCTGGAACTCACTCTGTAGACCAGGCTGGCCTCGAACTCAAAAATCTGCCTGCCTCTGCCTCCCAAGTGCTGGGATTAAAGGCGTACGCCACCACCACTGCCGGGCCCTACCTCAGTCTTTTCTGTGCTGGTGTTACAGATTGTGCCCCAGGTTTGAGGGGGCTCTTTCTTGTGACGACTTGATGCTGACAATGGCGAGTGACCAGATACTCAGTAAAAGGTGGCTTCAGTTTTGGGCTCCTGTCTGCTGGTCTCCCTATCTGACCCCTTCCTTCCCCTGCGTCTGGACACCTCCTGGGTCCTGACCCCTAGGGTCTCACCCCTCCGAAGATCCTTGAGATGCTCTTTGGTCTCCTCAGAAAGCGCACGGTCTCACTGTCTGCCAGGTCGTGTAGGCTTTCAGGGAGGTGCATAGTAGCTGCTCTTCTTTGGGTGTCCTGGGAGGTAGGGGCAGGGGTGTTGGGTGCTGTTTTCTGGGCACAGTGCCTGTGTGCCTCAGACCCACCTCAAGGCTCAGCTGCTGCAAGAAAACAGGAATGGGAATGTCAAGAGTCAAAGTACTGGGAGTGGGGAGTACTGGCTCAGGCTTGGGTGGGGATAGATGGGCTGAGGGGCCGTTAGGAGCCCTAAGAGCAGAGGGAATGGGATGAAGGGGCTGGTCGCTCCAGTTTTCAGTTGTCAGGAATATGGGTTGAGAAACTGCCGGGTGGTCCTAGGTGCTGGAGATAAGAGATATTAGGGTACGTGGGAGGCTTTGGAAATGAGAGCACAACTGAAAGGCTGCTTCAGGTCCCAGAAGCTGGAAGTGTAGGCTGAAGGGCTATCAGAGGTTTCAGGTGCCGATAAGGGGACAGAGGGTTCTGAGGACCCTGTATTTTGGGAATACAGGATGAGGGTGATAAGGGGTGGCAGGTCTGCTGGGCCCTCAGAGTGGAGGCATGAGGCAGTGGGGTTAGGGACCCCAGGACATCATGGGACGCTAGTGAGGGGAGCTGTAGACTGGTCCTTGAGGGAATGCAACTACCCCTAGGTATAGAAGACCACGAAGAGCCCAGGAATATTTGAGGTGTTCCTTAACTTGGGTCATTTTCCATAACACGAGCCTTGTTTAGGCTTCAGCTCTGTCTCAGGATGACATATTGTGTCACACTGAAGCCTCGGAAACCATCAGTATGAGAGTCATGGCGACCTTCTTAGACTAGGCATTTCCCTTCTAAGGACGGAAGTGCTGAGACCCCCAGGGGGACGCTGGCTGAAGAGAACCACCTATTCTCCGAGGGCCAAGGACCACCGCTCGTCACTGGGAGGTAGACTCTTCCGCCTGCCTGGCTTCCTTTCCTACTCCCGGGAGCCACCTCTAGCCTCCTTTTGGGTCCTCTTTTTCCCGCCTTTTCTGTTCTCTACAGATGATTGGCTGTATCCAAGTCCTGCCCCTTTCCTCTCCGCCTATCCGAACTGATCAAGGAAAGGGCGTGGTCTCGGCAGACGTTGGGCGGGTCGCCGTTGGCCCGGCGCGCGCGAGGGCCGGACCCAGCTCCAAGTAGCGGACCGGGAGACACGTCTTCGGCGCGTGCGCATTACCTAAAAACCGGACTAGCGGTGAGGCATGCGCACTCAAGATAAAGGCTAGTAAAGGGGGCTCTGCGCATGCGTTTTACTGCTTGTTGAAGCCAATCCTCTGGGCCCAGGGCCTCTTACTGCACATGCGCAGAAGGCTCAATGACAGTCGCGCGTTGGCTAAGGTGAGGGCAGGGTGGGGGATTGCATGGCCCAGGAAGGACGGCCCAGCACCTGCTATTAACTTTTCCTAGTTTTTCAACACTCCTGAGATGCACCTCGTTGTTTAAGCTTCTCAGAGACCATTTGTACCGTCACAGGGTCCCTGGGCCTGCAAGATACTCCAAACTACGACCTCACCCTACTCTGGAGCCAACCTAAATGTGCAGTGTGGAAGGAAACGGAAAAGGATTAGAGGGATAGGAATTGTCCCCTAGAAAGGAGGGGTGTGTGGAGGTACTACCTCCAATTGACCTTTGACATCCCCCTTCATTTGCTTATGTTTAGGCTCTGGGAAAAGGGGCAGGCCATGTTGCATGTGACCTGGGGGTCCAAGGTCCGAGCATGGTCCCTGGTGCCTGCTCTCCTTGGGACTCCCCGGGCCCTGTCATCCCTGGAGAACAGGATGGGGGCGTACCGCAAGAAGTGGAACCCCAAGGAGCCCTGCGACTGGGCCCAGCAGTACCGCGAGCGCTTCATTCCATTCTCCAAGGAGCAGCTGCTCCGCCTCCTGATACAGGTACCGCCCATCAGTGGTCTAAGAACCTAGGGACTACAATTTCCAGCCGACCTCGCGACTGCACCACTATACCTGCTTTTGAGAACTGCTGTAGCGCCTCCTGGGAGTTGTAGTTTCTGGTCCCTTTAGCGTTCCTGGTGGGTGCGAGAAAGTTGACATGCAGGGGCTAGAAAGAGCTCCAAGATGAGATGCCTAATTGGGCTTCTTCTGGGGCCTTGAACAGGCACTCTGGCACATGAGTTTTCCCCTTGAAATAGATGTAACTATCATCCTCATAATTACTTTCTACTACATAGTAAATTTGTATCTGCAAAACCATAATTATTATCACATTTTGAGCTCTTACTCTGTGGGACTGTGCTATATATTTGTAATGTACAGGACCATCAGAACAACCCAGTAAGAAAGAGGCCACCATCACCCCATTTTACAGGTGTAAAAGCAGAGTGACCTACCCGAAGCTACTGTGAGTAACCCATGTTTGCTTGACTCTAGAGTATGCCCCTTACCTCACCCCTGATCTATTCCATAGCTTGAGCTTTCAGCCCACCATCACTGTCAGAAGATGATCATTCATTAATATCTATTGAACACCTGCTGTGTATACCCAAGTCCAGTGCTAGATTTTATATACACGTGCATACATATGAGCACAAACAATCTCAACAGAAATTTCCCCTAGTGGCTGGAGAGATGGCTCAGCTGTTAAGAGCACTGACTACTTTTCCAGAGGTCCTGAGTTCAATTTTCAGCAACCACATGGTGGCTCACAACCACCTGTAATGAGATCTGACGCCCTCTTCTGCTGTGTCTGAAGACAGCGAATAAAATAAAAATATTTTTTTAAAAGTTTCCTCTAGTTGGTCCGAGAAAATGGCTTAGCAGTTAGGAGCATTTGTTACTCTTGCAGAGGACCCAGGATCTGTTTCTAGCACCCACATGATAACTTACAACCACCCAGAGCTCTAGTTCTAGGGGATCTGACCTCTGCTGGTACTAGACACATATGTGGTGCATATATACGCAACCAAAACACACATATATGTAAATACACGATAAATAAAATTCTCCCTGGAGTCAGATGAACCCATCATGACCCTCAGAAATGACTTCACTGAACCTCAGTTTCTCCTTTTGAAAAACTGAGGTTTTAGCCGGGCGGTGGTGGCGCACGCCTTTAATCCCAGCACTTGGGAGGCAGAGGCAGGTGGATCTCTGAGTTCGAGGCCAGCCTGGTCTACAAAGTGAGTTCCAGGACAGCCAGGGCTATACAGAGAAACCCTGTCTTGAAAAACCAAAAGAAAAAAGAAAAAAAGAAAAAGAAAAACTGAGGTTTTAATTCTATCTCCCCCATCCCTTCTCCGGAGGATGATGTTCTGCTAAGGAAAAGCAGCTGCCACAGAGCACACATTCTGTGGATGTACGGTTAGCGGCAGAGCAGGTGCCGAGCCTCTGCATCCTGAAGATTTCTCTTTTCCCTGTGCTGTGCTGGGTCTGTACAGATTAGTTTTTTTTTAAAAGATTTATTTATTTATTTTATGCATATGAGTACACCACCATTGCTCTCTTCAGACACACCAGAAGAGGGCACCAGACCCCATTACAGATGGTTGTGAGCCACCATGTGGTTGCTGGGAATTGAACTCAGGACCTTCGGAAGAACAGCCAGTGCTCTTAACTGCTGAGCCATCTCTCCAGCCCCTAAATCAGTTTTATTTTTTTAATTTTTATTTATTTATTTATTAAAATTAATTTATTTTTTACGCTCCATATTCCATTCCCCACTCCCTCATTCACCCTCTGACTGCTCCACATCCCACACCCCCCCCCCCCCCCCCCCCCCGTCTCCACGTGGATGCCCCCACCCCCACCTCACCTGACCTCTAAACTCCCTGGGGTCTCCAGTCTCTTGAAGGTTAGGTGCATCAACTCTGAATGAACACAGACCCAAAGTCCTCTACTGTATGTGTGTTGGGGGCCTCATATCAGCTGGTGTATGCTGTCTGTTTGGTGGCCCAGTGTTTGAGAGATCTTGGGGGGTCCAGATTACTTGAGACTGCTGGTCCCCCAAATCAGTTTTTAAATACAAATTTAAAAGCCCAGAATTCCCATCCTGTACATGGGTTCCCATGAAAGGGCCCCTCTGGGGCTGGAGAGATGGCTCAGTGGTTAAGAGCACTGACTGCTCTTCCAGAGGTCCTGAGTTCAATTCTCAGCAACCACATGGTGGCTCATAACCATCTGTAATGAGATCTGACGCCCTCTTCTGGTGTGTCTGAAGACAGCTACAGTGTACTTATTTATAATAAATAAATAAATCTAAAAAAAGAAAAAAAAAAAAAAAGAAAGGGTTCCTCTGGAGGAAGAAGAGAGAGGCCTAACTGGGTTTTCTTTCTGGGTGTCAGGAGTTCCACTCCAGCCCAGCAGAGAGAGCAGCTTTGGAGGCGTTCTCAGCTCATGTGGACTTCTGTACCCTGTTTCACTACCATCAGCTCCTGGCCAGGCTGCAGGTGAGGATGGCTCTCCAGTCTTGCCGTGCATGTTTGCTCATTGTTTAGTAAGGTGTGACGGATACCTGCTTGGAGCCTGGCTCTCTTAAGTTCAGAGGAGCATGGCTAGGACAGGTATAGTCATATCCCCATGGGGGCAGGCATGGAGATGCAGGGGTGGGGTGGGGGGAGATAGAAACTAAAATGAATGTAAAACATATCTGGCTGAGGAATCTGCAGGGAGAAGGGACTGGGGTGTCCTTGAACTCACAGAGACCCACATGCTTCTGCCTCCTCTGTGCTGCGATTAAGTGTATGCCAGTGCGTGCCTGGAGGAAGTTAGTTATTTGAGTGCTTGTTGGACAGCAGAGGGAGACTGGAAGGCTTGGGTCTGTAGCGAATGAAAAGCTTTGGAAGGATCTTGTCACTGAGACTGTCGAGGGGATCAGCGTTGTTTCAGACTAGATATTATAACAAAAAGGCTGTCCGTTGGGTGTTTTATACACTAGTGTTTCTCCTCAGGGACGTGAGGCTTTAGTCTGAGCCTAGAGTGTCCATGATCTTGGGTCTAATGAGGGATGCTTCCTCATTCAGAGTAGATGCTCTCAGCCTTGTGCGCATATACGGGAAGACTGAGCAAGAGCTCCGGGGTTTCTTATAAGGATGTTGATCTCCACAAGGACTCTATCTATCTTCCCCTAAGTATGATCTGTTAATATCACATCTTGGTGTGGAGGCTGACCTTTTTCTCTAGCCCTTCCATGGATTAGACAGAAACGGAGTGGTCTAGGCGCAGCCGTAGGTTACAATGACAGTGACGGCCACCTGAAGGAGTTAGGCCTGCGGGTCAACCAGACGCTCACCGTGAAGAATATCCCTAGGTTAGGGTTTCTTCTCACCAATGCTGAGGGCTTGAACCTTCTTGAAATGTATAAGGTTGGGACCCCGCAAACTTCTGAGCTGGCTCTACTCACCATCTTCTAACTGCCCTCCCCACCCTGCCTTCAACAGTAATAGCCCTTCAGAGCCCTGTGTGCATATTGTGTCCCGCAGCCCTCTCTGCTGCTGCCAGCCCCATGGAAAGGTGAGAGAGAGAGTCAGCTCCACAAAGTTTCATAGGGCTCACAGGTATATGCTCCTGCTTCCCAAGGGCTTGGCAACCTTGGCAGGGTTTCGTGTACTTATTTATTGACGTGTGATCTTACTGGTAGCCCAGGCTGGCCTCAAATCCACAAATGCACAATCCTCCTGCCTCACAAGCACTAAAGGAATTTTGTAAGTAATTAGCAGATCTGAGTATGCTCATACCTCAGTTTTCACATCCGTAAGTAAGGATCACAATGGTCCCATTTTTACATGCTAGCAGTGTACCTCTAACTTGCTTCAAGCATATCAGAAAAATGTGCAGAATTTTCGTTCTCTTTTTCCATCCTCTGTGGAGATTTCATGGTACTGTGCAGAAAATGGGCTGGCCGCAAGGCCCATGGGACTTGAGGGTATCAGTGTGGTTTTGAGCCCATCCAGATGGCTGAGAAGGCTCAGCAGTTAGGGCTTGTTGCTCTTGCAGAGGACCTGAGTTCAGTTCCCAGCACCCATAACCCTGGTTCCAGGGTAGCTGTTGTCCTTTTCTGACTTCAGTGGGCTTATGTGGTACACATGCATACTTGCAGGCAAAACACTCATACACATCAAATAAATCTTAAAAAATTGAAACAAACAAGCAAAAATAAGTGAGAAGCTTGTGGTGGTTAGATTTGTATTGCTGGTGGGGAACACTGAACTGGGAAAAGCATCTGTCTGTGCGGGGCGGCAGACACACGAGGAGGGGCAAGCTGGGAAAAGGGAGGGGAGGGAAGAGAGGGAGCATGGGGACGGGGAGCGGTAGGCCATGTTCCACGTTTAAGTTTCTAGCTTGAAGCTCTCAGAGGAAAACCTAGCTGGTGGCAAAGCATAAAGGGAACAGCCCCTTTCCTCCCCTCAGCCCTGAAGGCTTCAGCTTCAGTCCCAGCCATACACTCTTTCAAGGTCGTTCTGGGCATCTGTGGTCTATGACCGCTATGGGTGTGGTCTATGGCTGTGGGTGTGGCCTATGTCTGACTGTGGGTGTGGTCTCTGGCTGACTTTGCTTGAGTCTTCTTGCCCTGGTCCCAGCTTCTCTCTGCTCATTGGCATTGGGCATCTATCAACCTTTGCTCAGGCTCTTCCATATGGAATACCTTTTACTGTCTTGTGGTGCAAGCTCAGAGGTTGTTCTGGTGCCCTGAGACCTTGTGTCCCTCCAAGGTGTGCCGCAATGTCTAGGTCAAATTACGCATCATACGTGGATCAGATAGGCTGGCAGCTGGGGTTCTTGCTGCTCCACCCCTCCCTCCCAGAGCCTTGGGGATGGTTGTCAGTACAGAAGATGAGGGGGGCTAGGGCTGCTTTTGAGGGGCTGTTAAGGTCCTGAAAAGATTCACACTTCATTCTAAATTCAGTGGAAAGCTCTGGGGCATTGCTTTGTGGGAGAGTTTTAGGTGGGCAGAGTCAAGCAGGTAAGAAAAGTTCCTTCCCATGGGAGCGAGGTGGAGGGATCAGGAGAGAGGAGGAGGTTCAGGTTGTGACCTCAAGAGTGGAGTATGGGGTGATGATAGGAAGGTATCTGCAGATGGACTATCCAGGGGACTCGAGGGGACTGGGAGTTACGGACGCCATCAGTGACTACTGGGAGCACCTAAGGTAGGACATCTTAGGGAGCAGGTCTGGACAGGAAATGAAGGGCCACAGTGACTTGAAGCACGTGTGAGAGCATGATGGGGTGTAGTTAGTGATCAGGCTTAGTTGTTCACACAGATCCTACACAAGGGTTTCCAGGCAGAATGTCCGTCCCATGGGGCCCTGGGACACAATTCATTCTGTGGTGCTCTTCCTGTGTCCTGTGTGTGATCTGCTGGGTCTGTCTGCTTTACCTTCTCCTTTACATTTTTTTGCAGCCCCAAGATATTACACATACAAGTGATCTATCTGCTGAGCCATGCCCCCAGACCCTCAATAAGGGAGTCTAGACAAATGTTCTACTACTGAACTTTATCAGGTGCCTTATGCACACATTCATTCATTCTTTCATTCATTCATTCACTTTTGAGACAGCGTGTTGCTAAAGCTTGCAAGCTGTTTTTGAGCTTTCAGTTTGGCTTCAGCCTCTTTAGAAGATGGGAGGACATGCCTGTGCCACCTTTTGCTTTATCTTTTTAAAAAATTTACTTTTGGGGGCTGGAGAGATGGCTCAGTGGTTAAGAGCACTGACTGCTCTTCCAGAGGTCCTGAGTTCAAATCCCAGCAACCGCATGGTGGCTCATAACCATCCATAATGAGATCTGACGCCCTCTTCTGGTATGTCTGAAGACAACTACATTGTACTCATATAAATAAAAATAAATAAATTAAAAAAAAATTTTTTTTTACTCTCCCAGCACTTGGGAGGCAGAGGCAGGTGGATTTCTGAGTTTGAGGCCAGCCTGGTCTACAGAGTCAGTTCCAGGACAGCCAGGGCTACACAAAGAAACCCTGTCTTGAAAAAAAAAATTTTTACACATTTTATGCGTGTATGAGTCTTCAGACACAGCAGAAAAAGGTATCAGATCCCATTACAGATGGTTGTGAGCCACCATGCGGTTGCTGGGAATTAAACTCAGGACCTCTAGAAGAGCAGTCTGTGCTCTTAACCGCTGAGTCATCTCTCTAGTCCTGCTTTATCTTCATATATGGGGAGGTTAGTCAGGTACAACTATGAGAAGGGACACAGGGGAGATCAGGGAAAGGACATTTACTTTTCTCACTATTCTAGAGGTGCCATACCCCATTGTGCTGAGAGCTCCGTGAGGCAGGCACAGGATGGTGGGAGCTCTGTTAGGGTTCCTGGGACCGCCAGGGCCGAAGCAGAGCGCTCAGGATTGCACTACAGGAGGAGCCCTTCTGCAGGCTTGGAGCTGTGGGCTGTGCATGGCGTGGCCTCTGATGGCCTGGCTGGCGCCTGGCCCTGGGAAGAAGCCTCAGAGGAAATGGTCCTCCATCGGGAGGGGCTGGAGGCATGGGCAGCTTTACCTGATCACTTTGCTCAGCTGAGACATGCTTCCGCTGGGCCTTTGCTGCTGCAGGGAAGGCCATGTCTTTAACAGTCTGAAAGGTTTTGTTTTGGTCAGCCCAGGCTGGTCTTGAAGTTGTGATATTCCTGTTTTAATTTCCTGAGAGCTAGGATGACAGCGTATGCCACCATGTCCAGTCAAAACACCTCCCAGCCTTCTTCTTCAAGGATTCCCCAGCCAAAGTGCATGGAGCCCACTGCCCTCATCTGCAGGAGAATTTAAAGCTCTCAGCTTCAGCAGGAGGAAGTTCAGAGGCATGGTTGTCATCTGCACTCAGTCCCTGCATGGACCTATCTCCTAGTACCCTGATCTTAGCCTCCCCCAGGTCGTATGGTCTCTGGTCTCGTGCAGCCTCTTTGCAGAAGGAGAGGCCGCCTGCTCAGGACAGCCCTCAGAGGGAAGCTGGAAGAGCTGCTGAGGTTGTCTGCACAGTGTTTTGGCTTTTTTCTATTTTTATTTTATGTATATTGGTATTTTTTTTATTTTTATTTTTTTAAAATTAGGTATTTTCTTTATTTACATGTACATTTTCCCTTTCCCAGGTTCCCCCCAAAACAAACAAACAAACAAACAAAAACAAGAACAAACCCCTTTTGCCTCCCCCTCCCCATGCCTGTCACCCTACCCTCTCCCACTTATTGGCCCTGGCATTCCCCAACACTGGGGCACAAAACCTTCACAAGGCCGAGGTCCTTTACTCCTATTGATGATCGAATTTGCAATCCTCTACTATACACATGCTGCCAGTACATTCAATCCCACCCTGTATCCTTGATTGGTGGTTGGGTCCCTGGGAGCTCTGAGGGTACTAGTTAGTGTATGTTGGTATTTTGACATATATTTGTCTGTGTGAGGTTGTCAGATCCTTAGAAATTACAGACAGCTGTGAACTGCTGTGTAGGTGCTGGGAATTGAACCCAGTTCTCTGGAGGAACAGTCATCTCTCCAGCCCTGTGAAACAGGGTCTCACTAGGTTTCCCTGGCTAACCTGGAACTTCTTATGTAGACTAGGCTGGGCTCTAACTTAACAGAGATCCACCTGCCTCTGCCTCCCAAGTGCTAGGATTAGAGGTGTGCACCACCATATCCAGCCTCACAGTGTTTTAAGGTGTGTATGTGTATGTGGCAGGGTAACACTCGGGAGCTTGGAGGAGAGGATAGAGGAAGTAAGCTTGGGCTTTCCCAGTCTCTGGGGCCCACATTACCCATGTTTCTCCTGTCGTCTTTCCTCAGGCCTTGTATGACCCCATCAACCCTGACAGGGAGACCCTGGACCAGCCATCCCTTACTGACCCCGAGCGCCTGTCCAGTGAGAAGGATGTGCTCCAGGCTCTGAAGCCCCTGCTGGCCCAGGCCAACTTCTCTCCACTCTCTGAAGATGCCCTGGCCTATGCACTCGTCGTCCATCACCCTCAGGATGAGGTCCAGGTACCTGTCCCCGGAGGAGCCATGTTTGCTAGCCTAGGGGAAGCACATCTCCCTCACCCATCAGGCAAGGGTCTCAGGTACAGTGCTGGCACCTAAGAGGATTTTGTAATAAATGATATAAAACTCATTCCATGGGGTTGGACAGGTATCTCCATGGTTAAGAACACTTGCTGCTGTTATAGAGGACTGGCACCCACGTGGTCACTCACAAAAGTCTGTAATCCCAGTTCCAGGAGATCCACTGTCCCTTTCTGGCTTTTACAGGTGGGCACCAGGCATGCATGCAGTACCCTTACATATGTGAAGACCAAAGACCCATATACATAAAATAAAAATAAATCTTAAAAAAAGGCTGGAGAGATGGCTCAGCAGTTATGAGCACTGACTGCTCTTCCAAAGGTCCTGAGTTCAAATCTCAGCAACCACATGGTGGCTCACAACCATCCGTAGTACCTTCTTCTGGTGTGTCTGAAGGCAGCTACAGTGTAATTAGATATAATAAATAAATAAATCTTTAAAAAAAATCTTAAAAAAAAAATAATCCAAAGGCTGGGCGTGGTGGCACACACCTTTAATCCCAGCACTTGGGAAGCAGAGGCAGGTGGATCTCTGTGAGTTCAATGTCAGCATGGTCTACAGAGCAAGTTCCAGGCCAGTCAGGACTACATAGTGAGACCCTTTCTCAGTATTCCCTGAAAAGTTTTTATCTATAAAGATTCCACTGAAAAATTACACAAAACCCTCCCGAACCCTTCCTCCTTAAAGTCAACAAATTTGGGAGGAAATCCTAAAATGGTCCAGTTCTGCATCTTAGCAAACTTTGAGATCTAGTTTTCCTAGATGTACTCTGTCATATTTTGCGATGTGTCCAGCCAGTGGTGGTAAGACATAGTTTAAGTGTGACAATGTCTTGTCCTTGTAGTTGCTTCATAAATGGAGACTCTTAAAGCTAATGCTACCTTGGGCTCTAAGAAGATTCTTACATGTAGGGCCACTCTAGAGGCTATACCCTTCTGCAGTGCTCAACACAAACAACCATGGGTGACTACTACCTACATATCCACACTGCATCTTCAGCAACAAAAGGCAGGGACCATTTCTGGCTAGGTCGAGTATTCTGGTTGCTTGCCCAGAGCGCCTGGCTCACGTTCAGCTACCTTTGCTTCCTTTTCCCCCTTGGCAGGTGACAATAAATTTGGATCAGTATATCTACATACAGTTCTGGGCCTTGGGACAGAGAGTTGGGCAGATGCCCCACAAGTCCAGTGTGGGCTCCAAGCGTGGCTTCTTCAGAAAGTTGCCCCCTGTGGAGAGGTGAGGAGGCCCTTGTTCCCCAGTTGCATCAAAAGAGAGCCAGGTTTAAATTGAGAGGGACTGACAGATCAGTGTCTGGCTTTGGTGTCTTGGGCCCCTGGGAGAAGTCCAGAGATGGGAGGTACAGATTGTCCAAATGCAGCCTTTTCTTCCCAAGAGAAAGTAAGAACTACTGTTTCCAGAGGAAGAGAGGGCAGGGTCAGCCCTCCATTTTCCAAATGAGGAAAATTGAGAATCAGAGAGGGGACATATCCTAAAGAAGTGGCACAATCATGATTCTGATGAACAACTGACAGGTCCATTAAGAAGTTATATAATTAATCAACCTCACCCCCATGGCTAAACATGTGACTTATTTCCAGTCTCTTGTGATTAAATAGCTTTCTAAAAGGCCATGCAGCATAGAGATGTGGAGTTTTAGATGTGTATTAGTTAGTCAGAGCTCTTTAAAGGAACAGATCTCTCTCTCTCTCTCTCTCTCTCTCTCTCTCTCTCTCTCTCTCTCACACACACACACATACACACACACACACGCACACGCACACGCACACGCACACGCACACATACACACACTGGGTTTACAAGACTGTCTTTTAGGCTGTGGTCAGGATAGTCCAGTGGCTGCCTCATGATGGGAAGGGTAAGACTCAGTAGTTGTTCAGTCCTGGAGGTTTCTGGAGAGCTGCTGGTTGGAACCCTGAACCTCGTGGTAATACAGGAGGCCTGCCTCAGCAGCAGGGTACATTTGCCAGTGAGAGTGAGAGCAAGTAGGCAAAACCCAGAAACTCCCTTCTTCCTGTCCGTTTATTAATTTTGAGACATGGTCTTCCATATGTTGCTTTGACTGGCCTGGAACTCACTGTGTAGACCAGGCTGGCCTCAAACTCAGGAAGATCTACCTGCCTCTGCCTCCTGAATGCTAGAATCAAGGTGTGTGTTACCAGGCTAGGCCTTGTATGTGGGCTATCACTAGAAAGTGGGTTGCCATATTTTAGAGTGGGTCTTGCCACCTCAAAAATCCAGTCAAGAAAATTCCTCACAGGAGTACCCAGAAGCTTGAGTTTTAGATGATTCTAGTCAGTGTGACAACCAGGATTAGCCACCACGAGGGGAGAGGGCTCTGGCCGCCCTGTGCTCATTTCCTCCTTTCTGGCCCTCAGGAGATATTTCAAGCGCGTGGTGTTGGCAGCTCGGACGAAAGGAGGGCATTTGGTTCTGAAGAGCTTCAAGGATACCCCACTGGAGGGCTTAGAGCAGCTGCTGCCGGAGCTGAAGGTGCGCACGCCCATGCTGCAGCGCGCCCTGCTCAACCTGATGCTGGTGGTCTCAGGCGTTGTGTTCTTCGTCAATGTGGGCATGGTGATACTGTCTGACCTCAAGATGGCCACCTCCCTGCTGCTGCTGCTCTTTGCTGCCTTCATGGGTGTGAAGGCCTCCAAGGTGAGCACCCTTGGCTCCTCCATTTGTGGGCTACGCAGCCAGGTCTCCTGTACTTTCTCCCATGCATTATTCCTGGTGCACAATGTCCTTATATCCTTTTAATTCCTTTATCAGCACCCTTCCCCTCGGCAGGGCTCTCACTCTTCCTGCCTCAGTTTCTTCACTGTTTTTTTTTTTTGTTGTTTTTGTTTTTTTTTTTTGGTTTTTTGGTTTTTTGAGACAGGGTTTCTCTGTGTAGCCCTGGCTGTCCTGGAACTCACTCTGTAGACCAGTCTGGCCTTGAACTCAGAAATCCACCTGCCTCTGCCTCCCAAGTGCTGGGATTAAAGGCGTGTGCCACCACCACCCGGCATTCACTGGCATTTTTAAGAAATAGTGAAGGTTGCGTACTGTGGAGCTTGACTGACCCGATATGAATATGACTCTACTATTCTTACATCTTACTATTCTTCTACATCTTACCGTCTCTGTAGCCCAGCTTCCTCACTGTAGAATGAGAATGATGTGGAGACCTGACGTAGACGGGTGGACAGGGATTAAATGAGCCAATGGAGCCTGGCACAGCACAAGTAGTACATGGGAGGTCACTGTTGAGGTGACGGTGTTCCCTACGTTTCCTTCCTGAAGGGTATTATCACCGACAGAGCCAGCTCTAGCCCCAGGTGACAGGGTTAGAAACTCAGGGCCTGGGCCAGGAAGTTGCCTATTTTTTAATAAGTTCCCTTTCCGAGTGGCAGCATGGCGTTCAGGGTCAAGAGGTCAGGTGGTGCTGACACCCAGCTTGTGCTCCCCTTGCCATTGCATGCCCTGTTTGCCGAGGTGGCTGGGAAGGGCGGTCTTTCTCAGTTCTGTGGTCGTAGGGTTTCACTGCTGTGAACAGACACCATGACCAAGGCAAGTCTTATAAAGGACAACATTTAATTGGGGCTGGCTTACAGGTTCAGAGGTTCAGTCCATTATCATCAAGGCAGGAACATGGTGGTACTGGAGGAACTGAGAGTTCTACATCTTCATCTGAAGGCTGCTAGCAGAATACTGGCTCCCAAGCAGCTAGGACAAAGGTATTAAAGCCCACACCCACAAGGCTACACCTACTCCAACAAGGCCATACCTCCCAGTGGTGCCACTCCCTGAGCCAAACATACAAACCATCACATTCTACTCCCTGGCCCCCATAGGCTTGTTCAGACACATGAGTCTATGGGAGCCATATCTAGCCATAGCATAATTTAAAAAGTACATTTAGTCCAACTTCTAAAGTCTCCATAGTCTATACCAGTACCAACAATGTCAAAAGTCCAAAGTTCAAAGTATTTTCTGAGATCCATCAAATCACTTAACTGTAATCCCCAAATCAAGACAGGAAACCAGTTCAGTAAACTCCAAACTCTGCACGTCCATGTCTGATGTCAATGTACTTTTCAGATCTCAAAATCTTTTCTCATCTTTGTTGATTGCAACAAACTTCTTTTCCTGGGCTGGTTCCACTCCCTGTTAGCAGCATTCCTCAGGATATATCCTATGGCTCTGGCATCTCGAAAATCTTGGGGTCTCCAAGGCAGCTTCAGTGTTACAGCTTCTTGTTTCAGTGTCTGGGATCCAGACAAAATCTTACAGGTTTCTCCAAAGGACTGGTGTCACTTCTGCAGCTCTGCCATCTGTGCACTCTAAGCTCAGGCTGATCCACTCCACTGCTGCTGCTGTTCTTGGCAATCTGAGATCTTCTGCTGCAACTAGGCTTCACCAATAGCCTCTCATAGGCTCTCTTCATGGTGCCAAGCCTCAAATCCTTTGCATGATCCCTTCAGTCCTGGACCATCAACTACAACTGAGGCTGCACCTTCCCCAATGGCCTTCCATGCCCTCTCACAGTGCCAAGCTTCAACTGCTCTTCATGATTCCTTCATGCCTTTAAAACCAGTACCACCTGGGTGATTCTTACACATTATCAAGTCCAGCTACCAGTACAAGGTCCAACCTCGGCTATCTCTGGAACACAGCTTCTTTGTGCTCTCAGAAAACACTTCCCAGAAGATTTCACCTCAGTGATGCTGGTCTCTTCTTAATCACTGCTAATTTCTTAGCTCCAGCTAACCAGCATCAATTGTCCCAGTAGTCCCTTCTATTTTTCACTCTAAAGCCATAGCCGTATGGCTGAAGCTGCCATGTTCTACTGCTTGCTGGGGCTGGAACGTGCTCCCCCCCAAACTCCACCCCCTTATTCGATTATCAGCTTTCTGTTTTCCAACTCCCTCACTGCCTAAGCTTGGCTTTCCTAGAACTTCCTCTGTAGATTGACCTTGAACTCAGAGATCTGCATGGCTCTGTCTCCTGTAATGCTGGGATTAAAGGCATGTGCCATTAGGCCTGGATTTAAGTTTTTCTTCACCTAGAACCTGTTTTGTCCCAGGCTGGCTTTGTACTCAGAGATCTGTTTGGTTTTGTCTTCTGGGATTAAAGGTATTTACCACCATGCTTGGATTTAAACTTAGCTGGATGGGATCTTACCCCCAAATCCCTTAATCTGTTATCTCCTAGAACATAGGATTCAGCTCCATTGCACTTCCTGGTGCCCCTTTAATACTTGAACTATATATTTTATATTTTTCTTTTTTAAGCTTCATATGCCTATTCAAAACACTCTTCATGAGTCTTAACTAGAGACTTAACAAAGTCTCTGCTGGGCTTTTTTGAGACTTCTGTTGTCAATGCAATTAGTATAAATCTCTTTACCTTAGAGTCAGGCAGACTCTTCAGACAAGGGCAAAAAGCAGCCATATTCTTCACCAAAATACCATAAAAACAATCTCTAGGCCACACATTGAAATTCTTCTCTCTGAATCCTCGTGGGCCAAGTCTGCAAAGTTTAAATCAGTCTCAGCAACAAAGTCTTTCCTATTCCTACTAGGATAGCCCATTAAGCCCCATTTAAAGCATTTCACTGCTTTCCAAATCTAAAGTCCCCAAATCCACATTCTTCCAGACAAAAGCATGGTCAGGCCTATCACAGCAATACCCCAGTCCCTGGTACCAACTTCTGTGTCAGTTAGAGTTTTACTGCTGTGAACAGACACCATGGCCAAGGCAAGTCTTATAAAGGACAACATTTAATTGGGGCTGGCTTACAGGTTCAGAGGTTCAGTCCATTATCATCAAGGTGGGAGCATGGTGGTACTGGAGGAACTGAGAGTTCTACATCTTCACCTAAAGGCTGCTAGCAGAATACTGGCTCCCAAGCAGCTAGGACAAGGGTATTAAAGCCCACACCCACAAGGCCACACCTACTCCAACAAGGCCACACCTCCCAGTGGTGCCTCTCCCTGGGCCAAGCATATACAAACCATCACACTGCCCCAGGAGTGTAGCCTGCCATGAGCTGTGTGTCCTATCCCATCATTCACCAGCTCATCAGTTCTCAAGCTGCTTTTAGCAGTCTTGACAGGCTGGCTCTCAGGAAGAATTGTGGTATTCGCCAGGCCATACTTATCACAGGGAGATTGGATACCCAGGGCCAGCACAGGGAGTGGGGAGAGGAGTGTGCAGCAGGGACTGAGACAAGGCCCAGGGTGGCCTGGATGGCCGCTGCATGCCCACACATCATTCTGGGCTTTCTCCTCAGGGTAGCAGGGAGGAGGTTAAAAGGGGAGGACCTGCTGGGCCTTAGGTGCTGTGGAGGGCAGCACCGAAAGCAGGGAGTCTAGAGAGCGCTTGCTCCAGAATTTTGGGGAGGGGACAGCAACCAAGGCGAGCCCTCTTCTCACTCCTCAGTAGCCCTACAGAGTGGAAGGGCCCTGTTCCTCCAGTTTTGGTGTTCTGATTACTCATTAGTTCATACTCCAGCTGTAGTCTAGTCCTGACCTCCCACAGGGCCAACTCCCAGCCATCCACATCTCTGTGTTCAGTACCCCTGGGTTTGTTGTACCACAGGGCCCTCTCCTGGATCTTTGCTGTCTCCCTGTATACAGCCGTAAGCTCTCTGCCTGGCTTCTTAGCTACTGTCTTGGTGCATGGTGGTTCTCACTGGCTGCTACAGCCAACATCTCTCATAGCTTTTCTTTGTAGGAGCATGGCCATGGTGCCTGCCTTGTTTCTAGCCTCCAGGTAGCATCTACAGCCCATTCCCAACCCCACCCAGGGCAGGCCCTACCTTGCCTTCTCACTACCTGGTGGGGAACCCGTTCAGCTTGCCTTGTGGTTAGTTGAATCCTTTACCACCACTACCCCATGGGACCCCCAGTCTCTGCTCTTTGTGTGTTTGTGACACCTAACCTCCTTTCCTGCTTCCCTAGGCTCTGCATTTGCATGTTCTGTCGCCTCTGACTGGTTCTCTCTCCCTGGGCTGGTCACCCCTCTGCATTCTTCATCTTTTGGCCAGAGGTCTGGCTCTTAAGAAGAAGGCCTAGCCACACAGCCATGTTTGTGGGAAGGTTCCCGGATGTGTCAGTGCAGGCTGGATTTTGGCACGCTAGGGTGGGCCTCAAAGTTCTGTCCTTATACTATCTGTCATGTGTCCTGATTCCTGGGCCCTCCCCACATCTCCCTTGTAAATAGACAGTGCTGCTCTAGACCACTCTCACTCAAGGCCTTGGAGCTGGTAGGAGCTGGTAGAAGCTGCCCAAGGGCACAGGACTGCTGTGAGCTCATCCATCCTGGCTAACAGTGGGTTTGCAGTGTGTGTGTGTGGGGGGCCAGACTGAGGGTGTGGAGGGGCCAGGCTGCACCTGGTGCCCTTTACCTGCAGTTTTCTTTACAGTGTAGTAGCTTAAATATTTCTTTTTCAATTATGGAAAGGTTCAAATAGACACAGAAATAGGGTCACCTGCATCTCGTGTTCAGTTTACAACAATCTGATTGTATCGTAACACACCTGTGTGTGTGTATGTGTGTGTGTGTGTGTGTGTGTGTATGTGTATGTGTTAGAATATTTTTATTATTTTTTTTTACTTATTCACTTTACATCCTGCTCAGTGCCCTGCCCCTGCTCCCTCCCTCCCTCCCTCCCTCCCTCCCTCTGTACTGGGTCACTATGAAGTGAATTTAGATGTTACTTGGGAATATGGAAGAATACTTGACAGGGATGTACTGGGATTAGAACTTCCTAGGCCCACCAACCAAAGACCTAGGCCTCCTGTACATATATAGCAGATATACAGCTTGGTCTTTGTGTGGAGACCACATGGAGCAGGGGCTGTCCCAGAAGCTGTTGCCTGTATGTGGGATATGTTCTTCTAGCTGGGTTGCCTTGTCTAGCCTCAGTGGGAGAGGATGTGCCAAGGTGGGGGGATACTCAGGGGGAAGAAAAGGGGAGGAGGGGAGGATTGTGGGAGGGAGGGAGCAGGGGCAAGACACTGAGCAGGATGTAAAGTGAATAAGTAAAAAATAATAATAAAAATATTCTAACACATACACATACACACACACACAGAGAGAGAGAGAGAGAGAGAGAGAGAGAGAGGCAAAAACTCATGTTTGAAATCTTTGCATAAACCCCATTAACATGTAGCCAGAAAGCAAAGCACTGGTGGAGGGAGTCCCCTTCAGCCTAAACCCAGCTCCAACCCAAAGTTGATCTTAAGAAGCCAGGCAGCTAGGGCACTCTGGTGCTGAGTGGCCCTGTATCAGTGTGTCTAAGCCTGTATTCCCACAGGTATTTGGGCAGCGCCGCAGTGCCCAGGCGCTGGAGCTGGCACACATGCTGTACTATCGGAGCACATCTAACAACTCGGAACTACTCAGTGCCCTGGCACTCCGAGCACAGGAGGAACACATCAAGGAAGCCCTGCTGGCTCACAGCTTCCTAGCCCGCCGGTCAGGGGGCCCCCAAGGAAAACCTGAAGGTAAGTCCTCCCTGTATTCTAGGTCCTTCCTGCAGTTGATAGGCCTTCCCTGTTACCTCCCAGACCTTCCCTGCTGTTCCCCAGGCCCCCCTGCTGTCCCCCAGGCCCCATGCTGTCCCCCAGGCCCCCTGCTGTTCCCCAGACCCTCCCTCTGTTCCCCAGGCCCAGGTTTCCTCTATCTCCAACATGGACACCGTCTCTCCCTACAGAGACCTCCAGGTGGCTGCAGTCAGAAGTGGAAAGCTGGCTTCTGGCCCAGTCAGGCTGTGATGTAACCTTCAATGGACCTCGGGCCCTGGCCCATCTGCAAGCCCTGAGCCCCAGCTTTGGATTGTTCCCACCACCTGAATTGCCACAACTGGACCCGATGGTCCTAGGCACTCCAGAGGCCCCACAGACTGTGCTGGGGAGTAGCTACCCCTCACCCTGACCACTTACTACCAGGCCCTGTGCTGGCAGGGTGCCAAGCTCCCTCCATGGCAAGCTGTCAATTGTGGCAACTGCATCTCCTTCCTGGACTTTCAGTTGTTGACAGGCTATTATTTCTGCTAGGCCATTAATTTTGCTATGCTATAGACTTAAGAGTAGCCAATCGGGGCTGCTGGCAGTTGCTAGGCAGCCTCCTGAGGCCAACCAATCAAAGCCTACTTCAACTTGTTATTTTATTTCTTAGATCCGCCCCTGGCGGGAACCTCACCAAGGTCGGTGGAGGAGGCGGGGCTTGGGGAAGCTCACACAGCTGCTGGATTGCAGCTGCCAGCCTTGGCCGCATTGAGGTGGGCTACTGGGAGGGGGTGGGGGGTGGGGGGAGCCTGCTTCATTTTCTATTTAGCCTGGGCAGAACTGCTCGCCACAGGCACCTGAGCAGGGCCCACTGCAACCCGAGAGCCATTTGCCCCTGGCACACAGTGGGTGACAGACACTGGGCACCTCAGCCACAGGCAGCCAATCAGAATGTCTGAAGGAACCTCCTCAGAATCCACGTGAGATGAGCCATCTGTTTTGCAGCTGATCCGTTCTGGTCAGAAGCATTGGAAACTTCCTGCCCCAAAGAAGACTTGCAGGATTCCAGCCCAGGATCACTCCAGCTCAGGCCCCAGCAGGCTCCTAGGCCTGCTCTACCTTGCTGCAGAAATCATGTTAGCCTGGGTCTCCCTCTCTGCACTGTTTGTCACTTCACCCTCTTCCAAAGGAATAAATCATGCTTAATAAATCTGGATTAGTGTGGCTGCAGGTAAAGGGAGGTTGGAGATCAGAATCCTGGTACGAGGGTGTGGCTGGCTCTGAGACTGAGAAGCACTCATGCCTGAGGAGAGTTTTGCCTGCAAGAGTCTGGATCTCACACAAGAAGACAGGGTGCAGGAGTGCAGATTGTTCATCACACAGTGGCACGCATCCAGAAAGTAGGTGCCTGGGAAACCTGCTTCTCAGCTGGTACCCATTGCCTGAGAATTGGCTGTAGAGGTAGCCTTTGTGGGTGAGGGAAGGGTTAGGTTCTACAAAGGAGGGGAGAAGGGTTTGTAATAGGAAACAACCAGTCATGCAGTGCCTGGGTCGGAGAGAAGGTGCGGGAGAGACCATCAACTCAGAAATGCACAGCAGCCTGGGTTCCTGAGAAGGATGCCACAGAAGTCGGAGCAGGGAGAGGGGACTGACACTAAGCTCTCATGAAGTCTCCAGGGAGGAGAGGGGCGCATCCTTTTCTTACCCAGGTAGGGAACCCTGGGGAAGCTGGCTCCAGCCCATGTCCCAGGGCGTAGAGCCTGGGAGTTGAGTTCTAGATGAGACCAAAGAGGACAGGTGTTGTTAAAGAAGGAGGGAGAGCCGAGTCAGACGCACGGTTACATGGATTTATTTTCTAGGGGACACAGTGCTCATTCACGTTTCCGCAGGTGGATGTAGACAATGCCGCTGACCAGGGCGAGTGGAAAAGCTACCCAGGCCAGGGCGAAGCAGTAACCGAAGCTGCCCCCACGAGGGTGCTTTGCCAGGATCTCCTCGGCGTGGATTGCATAGATCAGTGCCCCGGAGAACACAGCTGCACCTGCGGGACCATCAACAGCAGTGTGGGGCTGTGTGCACAGGAGAGTGCACTGCCCTAGGTCCTCCGAGGTCTCCCACAGCCACCACCACCACCTCTGGTCCCTAACTGCTCATCTGTGAAATAAGGCCATGACAGCTGTGCATCCATGGAATCTTTTTTAAGTTTTTCATGAGCCAAGCATGCAAACATGAGATAAGTAAAATGAGGGGGGTTTCTCTGGGAACACAGGAAGATGTTTTCTAAGTCACATGATCAACTCAGCTCTTTGCAACCCAGAGCCAAAAAAATTAAAAAAAAAAAAAAATAGAACTGTGCTTTCAGATCTCATTGACCTCTTCATCATACCCCCCTCCAATTATCTCAAGCCTCAATTTATTTGACTTTTTAAAAAAAGTGGGACATAATGGCCCACCTCTGCTCTCAGCTACCCAGGGTGCTGAGGCACGAGGATAGAAAGTTCAAGGCCGGCCAGGATGATTTATCAAAATCAATTTCCAATTTAAACAAAAAGCTAAAAGAAGGTTGAGAGCGCATGCCTAGAACCCACCAGAGTGGAGCTGGGCGCATGCCTCAAGATGAGAGTCCGTCTGGCATGCCACCGGCCCTGGGCGACAGCCCCAGTATTGGGAGAAGAGGAAAAAAAAAAAATCAACTCCTTGAACAGGTGCCCAAGAAACTGCAGTTGGCTGATATGATCCAAAATATTCCTTTTGTGGGTCCTTTAGCTGCCTCCATCCCTGGAACCCAAATCATTTACCAGTACTGACTTCTCAAGCACTGGCTCACCACAGAACCTCTGAGATGCACAACTCCACTAGCCCGTTGGGGTCACGGAGGCTGCTCTCAGGAGAGGGCTGGGAGCCTGAGCGTGCTTTACGGTTTGAGCCTTGAGTGGTCTACTCCCATTCCTTGCCTTCATTCCCCAAGCTGGGGGAAGTGCTTACTGGTACAGAGCTGGCAGAGGCCGGTGGCATAGAAGAGCCCTCCTCGTCGCATGGTGTAGAGTTGGAACATGAAGAGGATGAAGGACAGGCAGCAGAGGATGAGAGACAGCACCATGAGCGCCTGCACTGCCTTCAGCCAGCCTACAGGGGGCGATACAGGTGAAGTCCTAGCTGGACCCACTGTTCCCACTAGCTGGACTCAACCCACTCTAGGTTCAGCCAGGCAAGCTTCAGGGGGTGTATGTGTTACAAGGATTACAAGGATTCCCTGGCAAACATCTTACTGATGAGCTCCATCCCCAGGCTCACTAGATGTCACTTAGAATCCTGGAAGGAGGCAACTCCATCTCTTAGAACTCTGGCCTTTCCCTGTTCTCCCACAGGTTCAATGAATGGCTCCCATATTCATAATACTAGCTCCATTTCTTTACAAGTCTGAAAAGTTTTCTCAGAATGTAGGGGGCTTTCTCCCCGGTTCCATAAGCTACAGTGTGTGGCCTCCACCCTCTCTGAATTTATATCAGTGCCTTTCCATCCAGACAAGCTGCCTATGGCCACCCCAGGGGCTCGAGGCCTAAGCTAGGTTCCCAACCCTGGTCCCGGCAGGCCTTTCTCTGCCCTCAACATATGCTCACCATTCTCACTGACGTTACTGCAGGCCCACGTTTGAGTGGTGGTGTTCCACGTGCACTCATACCACAGGTTCAGGGACTCCTTCTCTGGGAGAGTCCACCAGGACTGGAAGGGACAGAGACCGGGGAGGGTTAGGCAAGAAGCAGGACAAAAGGTGTCAGGGAGAGTGGGGATGGAGGCCCCTGATCGGCCAAATGTGGGCAAGGCTGGGGGAAAGGACACACGCAGAAGGAGAAGTAGGGAAGAGGAGCAGGGAGGTGGAGGCACAGAGGAGAGGCAGAGGCAGGGAGGTGGAGGCACAGAGGAGAGGCAAGGAGGTGGAGGCACAGAGGAGAGGCAGGGAGGTGGAGGCAAAGAGGAGAGGCAGGGAGGTGGAGGCACAGAGGAGAGGCAGGGAGGTGGAGGCACAGAGGAGAGGCAGGGAGGTGGAGGCACAGAGG
>JADRCD010204771.1:0-33243 GCA_019843815.1 Montemys delectorum | reverse complement strand
ACACACACACACACACACACACATGTGCGCGGGCACAAAGTAGTCAAGTTTAACCAATTTTCAGGACTTAATTTAAATCTATTTAATATGCTTTGTTCAAATTTTGCCTAAGTGCTTTTATTTCAAAGTATTGAGTGTGAAGAATTAAGAAAAGGAATGGGGAAAGATTTCACTCCTTCCACATAAAATCACTCAGCATTATCCAGTCACATGGCACATATACAACAACATAGTTTCCTTTTACCCACAAAAACACAAGAAGAGATATTGAATATCCTAGCCTGAAACATCTTTATTCATCACTGGGACGGTTAAAAACATCTGGATAAAGAATCAATTTCACCCAGTCTACTAATCATTTATAGCGTTGGAATGTATTGTTTTGTGTTTGTCTTTGGGAAATCCAATGACTGAAGTGGATTGAGAAATTGATGTAGATGAAGTTAGAGTAGAAATAGGAATGGATGTTCTTGACAAAACTATTAGGTGACTCACAGTAGTGATTTTTATGAAGGCATGTCAAAGAGAAAGGTAAAAGGTTCAAATCAATGTGTTGTTGCTTTGTGGTATAGGGAAAGCTCACACATTGCTGTTTTGAATTGCTTTGAATTCAGTTACTAGTCCTCAGAATGGCATTTTGCTTTGTGCTTTCAGATTTCAAATAATCTATTTTCTAAGAAACCATAGTTCATTTTGTGGACACTAAAGTTTGTATGGTTGGGTATACTTACTGCTTCTCTTATTGTCTTTACTGTCAATATTAGTCAATATCAAACTATCAGTGAACACAACCAAAAAACAATACCTTTATAAATTCATGATTTGAATGAACAGTTTATAAGTTGATTTTATGTTGAGATTTTTTTTTTTTTAAAGATTTATTTACTTATACTACTGTTCTCCTCAGACACACCAGAAGAGGGCATCAGATCCCATTACAGATGGTTGTGAGCCACCATGTGGTTGCTGGGATTTGAACCCAGGACCTCTGGAAGAGCAGTCACTGCTCTTAACCGCTGAGCCATATCTCCAGCCTGAGATTTTTTTTTTTAAGATTTATTTATTATTATAATTAAGTACACTGTAGCTGTCTCCAGATGCACCAGAAGAGGGTGGTCAGATCTCATTACAGGTGCTTGTGAGCCACCATGTAGTTGCTGGGATTTGAACTCATGACCTTCAGAAGAGCAGTCAGTGCTCTTATCCGCTGAGCCATCTCATGGTTTTTTTTGTTGTTGTTGTTTTTTTCGAGACAGGGTTTCTCTGTGTAGCCCTGGCTGACCTGGAACTCACTCTGTAGACCAGGCTGGCCTGGGAACTCAGAAATCCACCTGCCTCTGTCTCCCAAGTGCTGGGATTCAGGGCGTGCGCCACCACTGCCTGGCTCAGCCTGAGATTTTCAATTAAGAAAATGTTTGCTTTTTAAGTCTGTATGCCTATTGAAGTTTGTAAACATAACATACAAGTGTCTCAGTCAGCACAGCATACTCCAGGGAAGCTTCTTAGCTGTCAGGACTGTCCGTAAGAATAGGTCCCATTTAGCCAGGCAGTGGTGGCACATGCCTTGAATCCCAGCACTTGGGAGGCAGAGACAGGTGGATTTCTGAGTTCGAGGCCAGCCTGGTCTACTGAGTGAGTTCCAGGACAGCCAGGGCTACACAGAGAAACCCGTCTCGAAAAATAGCAAAAAACCAAAACAAAATAAAAAATCCCATTTAAAATGTGTGGCTAGGACTGAAGAGATGGCTTAGTGGTTAAGAGCACTGGCTGTTCTTCCAGAGATCCTGAGTTCATTTCCCAGTAACAACACGGTGGCTCACAACTATCTGTAATGAGAATCTGATGCCCTCTTCTAGTGTGTCTGAAGACAGCAACAGTGTAGTCATAAAATAAATCTTTTTTAAAAAAGGTGTGGCTAGAACAAAATACTAGAAATATAATTTCAGTTTTTGTATATATGTGTATGTTATGAATGTATGATAGTTTCATTTTTGCTTATATTTAGGTTTAGGATTTGTGTTACCATTTTTATTACACATACCTTGAGTGATGGCAGGATTCCATGCCATGGTGTACACGTTGGGGAGGGCTTCCGAGACAGGGTTTCTCTGTGTAGCTCTAGCTGTCCTGGAGCTCACTTTGTAGACCAGGCTGGCTTCCAACTCAACTTTGCTTTCCTCTGCCTCTGAGTGCTGGAATTAAACACTTATACTCTGCACCCCACTCTTCCCCACAGTCTGTTACTTTTGAGTACTAGATTTTGTTAAGTTTTGCTTTCTTATAAAGCAGGCCCAGTTGCATGGCTTTTTCTTCAGTCCTACATAGAATATTTCATGAAGTATCTTTCATAACTGCTTTACCTTCTAAATACATCAGTACTCTCAGTTAAGAATAGTGGTAGAACAGGCTTAGAACTATCATTGGGGGAATTTCAGTTTTGTCAAGTTTTTAGAAAGTTAGTCATCACTGTAGCACAGTTTTATGTTTTTTTTGTTTTTGTTTTTTTTTTTAAAGTTTTTTGAGTTAGGGTTTCTTTGTAGCCCCAGGTGTCCTGGAATTTGTTCTGTAGACCAGAGTAGCCTTTAAGATCTGTCTGCTTTCACCACTCCTGACTCTTACATAGTTCTTGAATTGGTTGATTTATAGTTAATAATTAACTGAAAACTTTGCTGGCACTCTACGTTTTGTGAGAGTTAACTCTGTTTCAGACTCCTGGGTCACTGGGAAGAAGCGGCTCATGATCTTGCCCTTGCCTGTAAACTGGATTATGACGACGATGCCAGCGCAGTGCTGAAAGAAGTCCAGCCGCGGGTATGTCCCTCCTTACCTAAGACTCTGGCCTTGTGCTTGACCTACACACTCTGTAGATCAAGCTGACCTTGAACTCAGAAGTCCACCTGCCTCTTGCCTTCTCAGTATTGAGATTAAAGGCATGGACCACCAGTACCTGGTAAGACTTCTTTTTTTGAAATGAAAATGGTTAATATAAAAACTATAGAACCTTTATATATGAGGTTTTTATTTGTTTTCGTCTCAGGACAGAGTCATCACTGTGTAAGTTTGGCTGTCCTGGAATTTAAATTGTAGGCCAGGCTGGCCTCATACTTATAGTGATCCACCTGCCTCTGCCTCCGAGTTGCTGGGATTAAAAGAATGTGTTATTACACATTCTACAAGCCTTTTTTTTTTTTTTCTAAACTTCAAAAATATGGACTGGGGATATGTATAGCTCAGGGGTGGAGTGCTTTTCTATGTGTACAACGTTCTTAGTTCAGACCGAATTGAGGTGAATGAGGGGTGGAAGGAAAAGATATCAATAGCATATCAGTGATTTTATCTTTAAATGTTTTAACACAGAGGTTTTAATGTATTACGGTGCTTCTAATGATGTGTGTAAAGGTTGAAGGAGCCATTTTTCTTTTAAATTGGGTTCTGGAGATTGAACTTAGCAATTGCTTTAACTTTGAGCCCTCTTACTGGCCCTTGAATTTTTTTTTTTTTTTTTAAGCCCCAGGAAACTAGTTGTTGAACATAGTTTAAACTATAAAGTTCTTAGAAATATTTGTACAAAGACTAAAGTAACACTTGAATCTCACCTGTTCACCTCCAGAGCAGTTTACAAGGATTGTTTCTTCCTCTTCCCCTTTGCCCTTTGGGTGGTCTTAGGGGGTCAAACTCAGGGTCTCTTTGTTAATCATACACTTAGCACAAAACTAAATGTTTCTGGTCTTGTCACCATTTTTAAAAAAGTATTTATTTTATGTGTATGGGTGTTTTGGTTGCACATGTGTCTGAGTACCATGTTCCTGTGATGCCCACAAGGGGTTAGATCATCTTGAACCTGACTTTAAGGTAATTATATGGTGCTGTGTGGGTGCTCAAAGTCCAACCCAGATCTTTTGTAAGAGCAGTGAGTGATTGTAACCATTGAGCCATCTCTCCCTAGCACCACCTTGTCCCCCTTTTAATAGAGGAAGAAACTAAGTTTTGGCAGACTATAGCACTTGGTGTATGTATGGAGTGGCAGGTATCTTTGATAGTTTTTCGGTTGAACTAATCTGTGACTTGTAAATCCATATGTAGTACATAGAGGCCATGAAGCAAGAGTTAGTTGTACTAAAACTTATCCTTTATTTTTCCTTGAGCTTTGTTATCTGTTTAAGATTAGAAGATTTTACTTAAAGTTGGGCAGTGGTGGTGCACACCTTTAATCTCAGCACTCAGGAGGCAGAGGCAGGAGCATTTCTGAGTTCGAGCCCAGCCTGGTCTACAGAGTGAGTTCCAGGACAGCCAGGGCTACACAGAGAAACCCTGTCTCGAAAAAAGATTTCATTTAAATTGCATGTCCTAGACTGTTTCACAGTGTCTTATGTATTTGACATTGCTCTTGAAGCCTGGCTTTATGTTAGGTAGTTTTTAATGAGTTCATTAGTTTATGTTTACATGTAATAATGGTTTTCATTTACATAGACATAATGTATTTTATTCACTCTTACTTCCCATTACCTTTTTTTTCTTTGACCCATTGAGTTTTATTAGGGTTTCCTTAAAGGAGTGTGGATGAGGATATTTACAGGAGCATGGATGGGCACCCTACCAGTGGCTATACAACTAAAGAGAATGCCTCTTTCTCTAGTGTTATTGAACTTTCTTTGAGATTGCCAGATTCTGAATAATGACAAGGAGACTTATTATGAATGCATAGGCATTATATAGTTAGGCTTGTTCTCAACTAGCTTGTAGCTTATTAGCTCATTTATTTTATTCTAAATTCTGCCTCCTGGCTTGTTTGTTACCTCTTCTCTTTAGTACCTGCCTGCTTCTTCTTTCATCAATCCTCCCACTCTCCTTTCCCAGAGTTCCTGTCTCTTCTTGGAAGTCCCACCTTCTACTTCCTGCCTTTACTGTAGGTCATCAGCTTTTTATTTTACCAATCTGAAAGTAAGGGAAGAAGTGTTTATAAAACAGAGACAGGTGATGCTTAGCAACACCAAAGTCTGGTCTGTAATCAGATTTCAGCTGATTCAGAAATCAGCATTTGTATAATACAGAGACAATGTTTACACAGTGCATGAAACCACCACTCCACCTTCAGTTATCAGTTGCCTATAGCTCCTCAGGTCGAGTAGGGCCACCTTAGTCTCTCTAGTTTCCATGAGTTTGATTTTTATTTTTCTGTTAAGATGAACCTGTCATTTCTTAGAGCTATATATTAAACAAGCCATTTTTTGTTTTGTTTGCTTGAAGCAGGGTTTCTTTGTGTAGCCCTGGCTGTCCTTGAATTCATTTTGTAGACCAGACTGGCCGCAAACTCAAGATCTTCTGTCTCTGCTTCTTGAGTGCTATGATTAAAGGCGTGCGCCACCATGAAGGCCATGAAATAACAAAACTTCTCTTGACTTCATCAAACATTGCAGGGAAACTTACTTCCTATGCTTTTTTTTCCAGGCTCAAAAAATTGCTGAGCATCGGAGAAAGTATGAGCGAAAACGTGAAGAACGAGAGATAAAAGAACGAATAGAAAGGGTGAAGAAGGCTCGAGAAGAGCATGAAAGAGCCCAAAGGGTAAATGCCTGTAGATGAACGTTAGGGCATGTCCTTTCCTGATGCTTGCTGGGAGTCTTTGCTTTGATTCTGTTCTTTGTGTTTCATCTTAAGTGAGCTTATATTTCACTAGTTAACATGTTTGTTCTTTTAAAATGTGCAGGTTTGAGCCAAGAGTATAACTTACAGAGCACTTTCCCAGCAGCGTAAACTCCTCTCCCATCTAAACTCACCATTTCCTGGCCAGGTTATTAAAACTTGGTGTACTATTTTGTATGAGTATTAGTCCCTCCTTGTAGGATTCTTTCCAACAGCAAATTCATGACTATTAAAAAAATTCTAGCTGTGTGTTGTGGATATATCTGAGGACTTGCATCTTAAAGTAAAAAGTTAAAAAAACAAAACTCCCAAAATTGGCTACATAGTCTTATCCTTTTTTTTTTTAAAGATTTATTTATTATTTTATGTAAGTACACTTCAGACACAGCAGAAGAGGGTGTCAGATCTCATTATGGATGGTTGTGAGCCACCATGTGCCTACTGGGATTTGAACTCAGGACCTCTGGAAGAGCAATCCATGCTCTTACCCGCTGAGCCATCTCTCCAGCCCACGTAGTCTTATGTTAAGGGGATAATTATACCCTAGTATAGAAATGTAGAGATTCTTGATCATTTGTTCCACTTTTTTTTTTTTTTTTTCTTTTTTGGTTTTTTCAAGACAGGGTTTCTCTGTGTATCCCTGGCTGTCCTGGAACTCACTCTGTAGACCAGGCTGGCCTTGAACTCAGAAATCCACCTGCCTCTGCCTCCCAAGTGCTGGGATTAAAGGTGTGCGCCACTGCCTGGCTGTTCCAATATTTTTGTTTTTCCTGGTTTCATCTCCATGTGTCTTTGTATATTGGTGTTGTATGACAAGACTTTTCCTGGAGAGACACTACATGCATTTACTCACCCCAGATTGACAGTGTAATGCAAAATCTGTCTTGGTGAACCATGAGTTTTATCAGGGTTATTTACAGGAATATGGGTGAGGGATTCATTTATAGGGGCAGAAATGACTCCGGTACATCACGAAAGCACTCCACAGCATGGACTATATACAGCTCACAAAGCTGGGAACCTGGAGCTCACTGCACCACCTGCAGGCAGCTCAACAGGTTCCCAATGACCTCTTTCAGGCAGTTTAGCTGTTCTATGCTTTTTCTAGGCAGCTCTCCTGGGCTCAGAGTCTTTGCATCTTGGCTCTTGGTGAGGGGACCAAACTAATCTGGTTGGTTTCAGGGACTTCCTAATGCTATTTTGAGTTGTTTACCTTCTTGAAAGACTTTTCCTGCAGGTTGGACTGTTTACACAATTGGTTTTATCTATTGTAACCTATTTGTTTCCAACCTTTGTTGAAAGAAGAACATCGCTATATAATTGCCTAGTAAATCCTAATTTGGGGTCATTTAATAAACATTATAATATATGTATTATATATATTTGTCTTATCACTATTTATAAAAATATGCATATATGCTTTATTTGGTTTCCTTCCTTTCATGTCCTGGGGATTGAACTGGGGCCTCACACATACTCTGTAAGTGCTGTACACTGAGACATAGTCCATCTCCATGATTGGTTCTAAGGGTGTGAAAGAAAGTTCTAGTTGGCCTTTATTCTTACAACCAGCTCAGGAAGCCTTCTTCCATGCTGTTTTACATTTTGCTGGGAGAAAGTAGAGGAGATGAACCTAAGAAATAATTTAAGTATGCCCTTTCATTTTGAAGTTTTAAAACAAGTAAGAATTTATAGCTTGTATAAGAAAGAGCATATGAATACTGAAATTGCATTTGTGCTTTTAACTTTCCAGAGAAATAAAATTGCTAGAAATCATTAGTAAGACTAATGTCCTATGACAGTTGCAAAGAGATGTTGGTGGGAAGTGGATTCATCTTGAGCCTTATCACCCTTACTGTCTTCTCTCTTCCTTTTTGATTTCCGTGGACAGGTTAAATATGGGAAGAAAGCTTTCTTTTTGTTGCTGCTGCTGTTGCTTTTCATCTTCTGTTATATAATTTGTTTTCATTTTGATTTCAAGGAAGAAGAAGCCAGAAGACAATCCGGGTCTCAGTATGGCTCCTTTCCAGGTATTTTTAAAGGGAAACCCGTCAGTGGGATAAATAATTACGATAGATCTAGATTTGGGAACAGGGGTGTATATGTATATGGGCCAGAGAGAGAGTTCTTAGAACTTTGAAGAATAAAGCTCATCCTCATTAACATTTTTTTTGCTATGGAAAGACAGCATTATTTCTCTCCCTGTATATAGTTTGGTTATAACTTTAAGAAAAATTAATAGTTGTTGAGGGCTGAGTATTATAATTCAAGTAATTTGTTATAATATAATCTGTTTCTAAATTATCAAAGTAAGATTATGTCCTGTTACATGTGATAATATGTATATTCATGAGGATACTGGCTAAAAACTTAGGGCCGTAGTGATGGCTCAGTAGTTAAGAGCATAGGCTGCTCTTCTGGAGGACCAGGGTTCAGTTCCCAGCACCCATGTATTAGCTTACAGCTGGGTGTAACTCAAGTTCCAGGGAATTCATTGTCTTCTGGCTTCCACAGGCATCAGGAATGGATGGACATACATGCAGGCAAAATGCACATTAAAAGCAAATATACTAAAAAAGTCAGATTATTACTGTGCATAAAAATATTTTGAGTCCAATATGAGAAGAGAACTGGAGTTACGAGTTAATAGGCAGTTCTGAGCCTTGCAAATTGGATATTGGGAACTGAACTCTGGTCTTTTCAAAGCTTAACTGTCGAGCCATCTTTAGAGGTCATCTTTTCATTCTGGAAAATGTTTATAATGAGAAATTATTAGCAAAACAAAGCTTTTGAGGGTTCACAAAGATCTGGTGCTCAGATAGTTGAGGATACAAAGATACTGAGAATAGTTTAGCTGCCTGAAAAGAGGCACTGTGAAGCTTATCTAGAAATCCACTTCTAAAAGATAGGTTTGGGTTTTTTTGTTTTTGTTTTATTTTGTTTTGTTGTAATGTTTTTCTTCTACTTTGTGGTAGTTTTTTTTAAGGAGAATATCGGTACCCATTAGTGTGTATATACTACTGGTAGAACCATTTAGACCAAAGCTAGAAAATGTTATGTGTTTACCAACTTTAAGAGTAGAGAAAAATGGGTTGGTGAGATGGCTCAGCGAGTAAGAGCACTGACTACTCTTCCAAAGTTCCTGAGTTCAAATCCCAGCAGCCACATGGTGCCTCACAACCACCCGTAATGAGACCGGACACCTTCTGGTGCGTCTGAAGACAGCTACAGTGTACTCGCATAAAATAAATAAATAAATCTTTAAAAAAAAAAAAAAAAAGCCGGGCAGTGGTGCCACACGCCTTTAATCCCAGCGCTTGGGAGACAAAGGCTGGTCTACAGAGTGAGTTCCAGGACAGCCAGGCCTACACAGAGAAACCCTGTCTTGAAAAACAAACAAACAAAAGAATAGAGAAAAATTCTAGCTCATAGCTTAGTTCTAGCTTAAAATATAAATCTGGTTGTCAGTTCTCTTTGTCCCTGAGGCAGCTTCACTAATGTGAACTAATCCTAGATAAAGCTTTCTGTGCATTTTGTTACCTAATTTAGCAATCCTTGCTCACACACTCAGATAGCAAGCCAGGCCCTGGTACCCAAGACTACAGTTCCAAGGGATCTAATACCCACCTCTGGTGTCCATGTGCACGCAGGCATACCCACACATTCATTTACATACAACATGTACAAGTTTATAATCTAATAGTGTGCTTAGAAGAATGAAGTTTTTTTTTTTTTTTTTCTAGAGAATTACTCTAGAAAGAATCTCTAGGAATGCTTACTAGATGTTCAAATTCTGCTAAATGTAGTGATAAATGCCTTTAATCCTACCTTAGAGATTAAGAGGACTGCCATGAATTTCAGGCTAGTCTCGGCTACATAGGTGAGATTTCAGCTAAACAGAACAAAAACCCCCAATTTTTTGTTTTTGTTTTAAATAATTGTATGTTATTCTTTTTAGAGATTTCAATTGTTTAGAATGGGACTCAAATACATAGACTCACCAGGCCTGGTGAGGCACACCAGTCACAATAGTCATCTTGGACTGTTTGGCTAGTTTTATGTCCACTTGACATAAGCTAGAGTCATCGGAAAGGAGGGAACCTCAATTGAGAAAATGCCTCCATAAGATTGTGATATAGAGCATTCTTAAATTAATGACTGATGGGGAGGGAGGGCCCACCCAGTGGGTGATGTCATCCCTGGCTGATGGTCCTGGGTCCTGTATGAAAGCAGGCTGAGCAAGCCATGTGCAGCACCCTTTCATGGCCCGTGGATCAGCTTTGGCTTCCAAGTTCCTGCTTTTGAGTCCCTGTCCTGACTTTGTTTGATGATGAACAGTTGTATGGAAATGTAAGCCAAGCAAACTGCCTTCTCCCCAGCTTGCTTTTGGTCATGGAGTTCCATCACAGTAGTAGGAACCCTGACTAGGACACAGACTGTAGGAGATACTCAATAATGAGAAATCCAAAGGTAATTGAGCCAGCATGATGATCAACACTTATAATTCTAGCATTGTGGATGCAGAGGCCGGAAATGAAGAGTCCCAGGCCAGCCTGGGCCGTGTATAGCATTGCAAGTTCCAGGACAGCCACCCTGAATCAAGCACTTCATTTCTCTCTCTCTCCTCCCAAAAAAGAAAAAAACAGTGATTGACACACCTGGTATTAATGTTTGGGAGGACCAGCATATGTTGATTGATTGGTTGATTACTTATTTATTGTTTCTTTTTTTGAGACAGGGCTTCTCTGTGTAGCCATGGCTGACAGAACTCATTCTGTAGACCAGGCTGGCCTTGAACTCACATATATCAGCCTGCCTCTGCTTCCTGAGTGACGGGATTAAAGGGGTGCACTGCCACACCTGTGATTCCTTATTTTTAAGGCAGGATTAATTTGTTGAGCAGTTCTAAATAATAAAAAACAAATCCAGTATGTAATGAAATCTGATTTATACTTTAACTTTTAGGAAAAGTTAGAAAGTCAAGCTTCCTAGCTGCTGTGTTCAGGAGTGCATACAGACTGCCAGCTGGGTTCCTTATTTTTTATGTGTCCATCTCAGTGTTGGAGAGGGTTAAGAGAAACTCGTTGGTATCCATAATTATTTTGTTAATTCTTACAGGTGGTTTTCCTGGGGGAATGCCTGGTAATTTTCCTGGAGGAATGCCTGGAATGGCAGGGGCCATGCCAGGAATGGCAGGGATGGCAGGGATGGCAGGGATGCCTGGACTTAACGAAATCCTCAGTGATCCAGAGGTTCTTGCTGCCATGCAGGTAAGATTTGGAAGAGCAAATTCCATCAAAGCATTTCTTTTCTACTTTGGTATGAGGATAGCACACTTCACTGTTTTCCTCTCTTATCAATTAGCTTTTGCAGTGTGGCATTTTCTTTCCAAATTGAGATTAATTTTTTTAAAGACTTATTTATTTTTAGTTTATGTATATGAACATTTAGTTGCAAGTATATCTGTGCATGACATGCATGCAGTGCCCTTGGAGATCAGAAGGTATCAGATTTCCTGAACCTGCAGTTTTGTGTACACTGGGAATTCAAGCTGGCTTCATTGCCATCTCTCTGCCCTATCTTATTGTTGTGTATATGTGTGTGCTTGCATTTACAGATATGAAATATGTGCAGGTGTCAGTACATGCTACCAGATGCCCTGGAGTTAGAGTTACGTGCTATTGATTGTGAATTGCATGCTCTTTACTTGTTTAGTCCCAGCTTAAAGGTCAAGTTTTTAAAAGTTTATTTTAGGAAATAGTTCGTAGTACTTTGAATCCATGTTATATGTGCTTTCTTTTTTATTATCTTTAGTTCGTGTTACAGAATTAGGCTTGATGAACTGGGGTGCTTCAAAGATAATCCTATCCTGGTGTATCAAATTTGGCTGAAGCATTTTACAGTGATTTGTCAATAGGGTATTTAGTATTCTAAATCCTAAAGTTCATCCATTAGCCACCTTTTAAAAATAAATTACAGCTGGGCAGTGGTGGCTCATGCCTTTAATCCCAGGACTTGGGAGGCAGAGGCAAGTGGATTTCTGAGTTCGAGGCCAGCCTGGTCTACAGAGAAAGTTCCAGGACAGCCAGGGCTAGACAGAGAAACCCTGTCTTGAAAAAAACAAAACAAAAAACCAAACCAAACCAAAAAAAAGTTATAAAACTCAGATGAAACTAAAAATTCAAACTGCTTTTTTTTTTTCCAGGATCCAGAAGTTATGGTGGCTTTCCAGGATGTGGCCCAGAACCCATCAAATATGTCAAAATATCAGAGCAACCCAAAGGTTATGAATCTCATCAGTAAATTGTCAGCAAAGTTTGGAGGTCAATCATAATGTCAAAGCCCTCGCTGAATGAAGAACAGCTTAGCTCACTTACTGGATGTTGCAATAATACAAACCAGTGTACCTCTGACCTCACCGGGAGAGTTGGGGCACTTTGATGATAATCCCTACCCTCTGCATCAAATGTGGCTGAGGCATTTTACAGTGGTTTGCCATTAGAGTGTTCATTCAGATAATGTTTTCCTACTAGGAATTATAAACTTAAAACATTTTTCAACCTTAAACATATTTTGTAAAAATTTAGGAGATGTCAGTTCCTGCATTTTTCTTTACTAATCTTTTTGGGGTTTTCCTTTTGAATTACTGGGCAAGCAAGGTGAATGTGATGATTTACTGCTTTCATGAATGAAATAAAAATTTGTTAGTGGGAAGCAAATAAAACACATTTAAGTTGATTGAGTTGGACATATGGTTACTGAAGCATCTTGACTTTTTTTTTTAATGTTTTATTTCAAAATGATCTATTTCAGTAAATCTCTTGGGACCACCAGTATTTGGATCTGACCTTGGTAGGACTGAAGTATTGGGCAGAGCAGCAGCAGTCATAGGTTTTGTTTGACCTGTGTCCGCTGCATTTAAATCTTTTTTTTTTTAATATGTTTTCTTTATTTACATTTCAAATGTTCTCTCCTATCCTGGTTTCCCCTCTGCAGCGGGGGGGGGGGGGACCCTATTTCCTTCCCTCTTCCCTGCTCACCAACCCACCCTCTCCTTCCTGACCCTGGCATTCCCCTACACTGGGGCATAGAACCTTCACAGGACCAAGGGCCTCTCCTCCCATTGATGACTGACTAGGCCATCCTATGCTACATATGCAGCTGGAGCCATGAGTCCCACCATGTGTACTCTTTGGTTGGTGGTTTAGTCCCTGGGAGCTCTGAGGGTACTGGCTAGATCATATTGTTCATTTAATCTTTAAAACTGCTTTGGTGTCTTTTTTTTTTTTTTTTTAAGTGTTGTAGGGGAATTAGATTACGTAGATCTGCTGTTATCCGTTGTTTCAAATAAATGTTCCACAGCATTCCCACATAGAGAAAAAATTGCTTTCTGTTTATGTCAAAGTTCCTTTCCTATTAGAAAATACCCACCTACTTGTTATCCTTTGAGTCTTCTGTTTTTTCAGTGACATCATCACTTCTGTCATTCACAGCATAATTGTGGAAGCAGATTCATTGCTAGTTTAGTTTCATATGTAATACATACAGTAATTGTAGGGTTATACCTCTAATACCTGGTATCTTACTTGGCCATGGGGTTGCTTATTTAAGTATTAAACTTACCCTTGTGAACTCCTGTCATATCAAAAGTCATTGGAAGGAAGGATTCCCTTTGGTTTTAGATATGCTTATGAAATGCTTGAGAAACAATTGCAATATTAGAGTTATGTGAAGTGTACATCTTTGTACTTGGAAGAGTCTTTGGTGAAAGATTCATTTGTCCCATTTAGCTCTTAAATATTGTGATGTATTTAATGCCTTGTTTTCTCTCCTGCAAGGATAAAGAAAATGATAAATCCACAGAGTGCATATTTAAAATAGCATATATCTGAAATCCTATGTCTATGCAGGTTTTAACTGCTTCATACAGCAGTCACAGATGCATCTTGTTACATGTAAGAAAAAGCTGTATTTGAATAGAGCATGCGTTTAAAGTCCTTAACAAATATTCATCACATGTTCTTAAATTGGAACTTTGCACGGGTCTTAGTCCAAGTGTGTTCTCCTTTCATACAGTTTCCATGGTGTGTGTGCTTTACTGAAGATCAGTTTCTTTTGTCCTCTGACTACACATGACCTAATTATATTCTAATATGGAAATATTACCATAAATGGGTGAAGTTGCTCTTCTGAAAACTGTCCTGTGCTTTTAGACTTCCGAGTTCCACAGATAGTTAAAAGTATAGTCTTCACATTTTTTAAATAAAGAATCAGTATCATTTCTACATCAAAAATATTGTTTTTTTCCATTAAAGACAATTTAAGAAAAATCTAAAGATAAAGGGGCTTTTTGCTTAAAGATATGTGGTTAATATTCCTAAGTATGCTGAAATAAAATACTGTTTCAAACTGGATCTTGATCTTCCCCTATTTGTTAGCCTGTTAAGTTTTTTCTTTGTGGAAGTGTTTAGCTGAGGTTATGTGATGGGTACAATAGGCTGTCAATGAGTAAGTGTAGCAGAGACCCCAGGAGGTGAACACAGCATGAACACGGCAGCTCACATGTGTAATGAGGTAGGATTTTGAATTTGAGGCCAGTCTGAACGGCATACATAGCAGGACTCCAAAAAGGCTTTTTCAGTAGCTTTTTAGAAGCTCTGCCATATTGAAGTAACATCTTTGTGGATCCAGAAAAGTTTCTCAGGTGCATGTTTTACCACCTGAAGAAGCAGAAGGTAGGTGGTCAGGGATACACTGGCTGTGGATGGCATTAACAGCTATCTTCATATTCCACTGGTGAGCTTTTAGCTATGAGGAAAGACAACATACATAACACAAAGCTTTGTGGTTATATGGACGAACTATTGGATAAGAAAAGGTGCGATGGCTTGTGTTTTTAAACACATCATCCTGGGTATGATTCCTCCAGGAATCTCTGAACTCTAGTACCACAACATGAGCACCTGTATTGCTTTGCCATTTTATAGGTGAAGAAACTGAAGCACTTGGATAGTTGCTCAATGTAACATTTGTGGAACTAGGATTTTTACAGACCTGGGCTTGTGGCTTCACAGCTTTTTGTAAATCCTTTATTTTTGATTACAGAAGCTTTGTTCATGCCCCCTTGGTGGGTGGGTGGGTGGGGAAACAGGATTTCACTATGTATCTGATTGGTCTGATACTGAAATTTATGGCCCACAGAGCCTCTGCCTTCTCAGGTGTTGGGATCAAAGGCATGCATCGTCAAGCCCAGCTCTAACAGAAACTTAAAGTTGCTGGGTTTTTGTTGCTACGGTTTTGTTGACGTGGGTTTTGCTGTGTCACAGAAGCTGGCTTAAAGTCCCATGTTTCTGCTTCAGCCTTTCAACTACTAGGATTAGACAATAGTTGTATCAGCATGCCTGGCTGCCGCTGTAAGAAATTGAAAGCCAAAGTGCACATTTGAATGATAGTGGTTAAAGAATACCAGGCATATGCTGCTGGAATCTCCATGACTTTCTCTGAGAAGTAAAGGACAGCCAAATTTAAGTTTGTAGTCCATAAATTTAAGTTATAGTCATTCTAGCAAGTAGAGTATGCAACTAATAAGAGTATGGTTGGGGCTGGGGGGTGTCAAGAAGACATCTTGCTGAGGACCTGTAGTCATTTCCTATGTTTGATAGACCACAACTGCATGTAACTCCAGCTCCAGGTGGTTGTAGCTCTCTTGTCACTTGCACAGACACATAATTTTTTGTTGTTTTTGTTTTTGTTTTGTTTTTGTTTTTTTGTTTCTCTGGATAGCCCTGGCTGTCCTGGAACTCTGTAGGCCATGCTGGCCTCGAACTCAGAAATCCGCCTGTCTCTGCCTCCTCCTCCCAAGTACTAGGATTAGAGGCGTGTACCACCACTGTCCGGCGACCCACATACTTTTAAAAATAAGAATACAGCTCATGGCTTGAGGAAAGCAAGTATAGCAGTATCATGTTTTGAAAGTTTGAACAATTCTGTGAAACTGTGTACTTGCTGGTTTGGGGTGTCAACTTGACACAAAAAAACCTCCCTTGAGGAAATTTTCAGTGAGATCCAGCTGTAAGGCATTTTCTCAATTAGTGGTCAAGGGTGGGTGGGTGCCGTGCCATCCCTGGGCTGGTAGTCCTGGGTTCTATAAGAAAGCAAGCTGAGCAAGCCAGGGGAAGCAAGCCAGTAAGCAGCACCCCTTTATGGCCTCTGCCTCAGCTCCTGCTTCCTGACCTGCTTGAGTTCCAGTCCTGACTTCCTTTGATGATAAACAGCAATGTGGAAGTGTAAGCTGAATAAACCCTTTCCTCCCCAACTTGCTTCTTGGTCATGATGTTTGTGCAGGAATAGAAACCCTGACTAAGACTGTGTATCACAGTGGAAGGGTAAAATACTGACTTTGCTTTTAGATTTACTTTTATGTGCTTTCATTCATGTAAGCAGTCCTGGATTCCCCCAGAGGACAGAAAGCTGTGGGGACTCCCCT
Organism: Montemys delectorum; assembly: GCA_019843815.1. Lineage (NCBI taxonomy): Eukaryota > Metazoa > Chordata > Mammalia > Rodentia > Muridae > Montemys > Montemys delectorum. The sequence goes on along the minus strand of JADRCD010204771.1, from coordinate 17,114 downwards.
GGAACATAGAGGGTTGTATGATAGCAACTGAACACATCCTCTGCAAGGAGAGCAAACGTTCTTAGCTGCTGAGCCATCTGTACAGGCCCAAATTGTCAGTTTAAACAAACCGAACCCTGCTAACAAACCATACAAGAGCATTGACTCCTATGCTTCAGTGCCTTGATTCTATATCTTACGGCCAGGATGGGATGGGGTATTGGGGTGGCTGAATGGAGAAACCAAGGTTGAAGATATTGACCCACCCCCTTCTTATCTATGGCCATCAGCTTATGCCGGAGGGTTGATTTTGTTTTGACGCGGTTTCTGTAGTTCCAGCTAGTCAAGTTCATTCCTCAGCGTTCATGGTACTTGGATTACAGGCTACGTTTTAGGGTAGTCGTCTTGTTTTGGTTTTTGTTTTATTTTCAAATGGGTCCCAGCCCAGGGTAATCTCAAGCTCTCTAACAGAGGGTGACTCTGAACTAATGATTCTTTAGTCTTAAGTTTGTGGCTCAGTGTGTGCAGAAACCCGCGGAGGTCAGATCCGCTGGAGCTATAGTTGCTTGTCAGCATGTGGATACCGGGGACCTAAACGCGGTTCCTCTGCAAGAGCGGTACTTGTTCTTAACTGAGCCACCTACCTCTTCAGTCCCCTGATCCTCTTTCCATTTCCTGAGTGCTGTGATTACTGGCGTTTATGGTTTGCTGGTAATCATGCTAAGCAAGCACTCTTACAACTGAGCCTGCCAATATATATTTTGCAAGGAATTGGTGCGTAGGAGTCATTAAGGACTTTTATGTCCTCCTGTTTTATGGGCATGCCTAACCAATTTAGTGTGCAAGCACACAGACTGAGGGTCTAGGGACCTGCGCAGGCGGTGCTCTGAACACAGATCCTTCCTGTCAGTTTAGCATTGCCCCACCCCTTGATCGATCTTGGCCAATCAGTGTTCAGGGGCGTTCCTGGGTACTTCACACTCACCTCCCCGGCTGTTCTCCCCAAGGAATGAGGGCAGTCTGTGACCCGGAAGTAGTCGTCCTGGTGGAGGCGGGCGAGACTTCTGAGAGGTGGGGCTTGAGACGGTCCTTTCACGAACGCTCACACTCTGAGGCGTCTGAGTGAAAAGTGTAGCACCATGGCCTCTGTGTTGTCCTACGAAAGTCTGGTACACGCCGTGGCCGGAGCCGTGGTGAGGAGGGGTTTGGGGCTTCGAAGTGAATCCCGGGATGGGTCGGGGAGATGGGCACGAGGGAGATGTGGGAGCCGAATCTGTCATAACTGGGAAGAAAAGGACGGGCATAAATAGAAAGTTGCTGCTGCAAGAGGGAGGGCAAGGCCAGGACCCACCCTCTGCCGCAGTCCCCTATGGACTTTCCCAGACACTGTCTGGACTGGGAGTCACTAATGTCCAGAGCGAACAAGAAAGACGATAATTGCTATTTTCTTTGCCTTCTGAAGTTTAAAAGTTTAAGGCCAACCATTCCCGTACCCAATTCTCTCTGCACACAAACTTCCGCCTAAATTGGTCTTGCGGAGAAACTAAATGTGAAGATGGGGTGCTTGATGTTAAGTCTCCTGACAGCCTGTTGTCACACCTTATCACAGGCAAGTGACAGTAGCTAGTAGAATATTTCTAGTCAGCATTATTGCCAGGAAAAGATACTGTGTGTGTTTGTTAAGTCAGGATCGGTGTTGTTATCTACTACCCATGTGGTTACTTGAGTTAAGTGCCTTGCTCTTCGATTTAGAGCAAAGCACTAAGTTCCTTCCAATTGACACTTCCCTCTTCCCTGAAACTTTACATTCTTGGCACGAATAACATTCCTCTTCTGGTTCTCTTCCTCAGACTGTTTCCCATGTTCTTCCCTAACTTCCAACATAACATGTACCTTTAGCCACGTAGAATCACTGTGGACCATTCCTATGATTCGGTGGGCCGTTACTGAACGCTATCCCTATCCCAATATTAATTGAAGGTCAGCTCACGTTCTCATGAAGAGGAATCTGAGTTTTTGAATTCCAATTCTATCATCTGTTTACTAGGTAATCTCAAATCTCACATTTGTAATCTATGAAGAGGGAAAAAAAATACCCTTTTCTCCTAGATCTTGAGAATTAGGTGAGGGAATATTACTCCGAGTCATATTCAGGGAGCCACATTCCTTTAAATCAACCAGAAGTGCCTTTTGCTCATCATGAAAGAACTGGGGTGGAAATTTGCCGTGACATGTTGGTCAGGGAGACCTGTTTGACTGGAGTGGAAATGCAAATGGGGACCAAATTCTTCAAGACGTTGTGTAGGAAAGAGTCAGCGGTTGCACTTACTGATTGACATTTCAAACCTGATCCTCTCGGCTGCCCCAGGCACATCTCTCTCAGGCAAGAGATGGTTGTGGCCTAGGTGAGGTGGTGGAAGGGTAAGTGAGCATTCACCTGGAATGGATTTATAAGAACCAACAGGATTTAGTGATAGCTTGGGTATAGCTTAGGGTTGCTTGTGTCTGACAAATTTTTGACTTAAGGAACTTGATGGTCTTCCTCCCAAGTGAACTGACAGTGGTTGTGAAGGCGCAGGTTTTGGGGGAAAAGATTAACTTGGTTATTGTTTTGAACTAGTTAAGGTTGAAGTCCCTGAGAACAGCACGACATTAAATGATTAACTCATCAAGGAAGTGAGTGGGGACTAAGAAAAATAACAGCCACCAAGTGGGAAAGCCGGCTGACATTATGGATGGGGAGGGGAGGGAGCTTGTGCTACAGACGACTTGGGAACCAGTATGGGGTGGGAGGAAACTGAAAAGTGTTCTGCCAGCTGTTCAAAGTATTTCAAGGAGAGGGTGTCGTCCAAGTATGTCATCTACTGCCAGGAGGTCAAGTAAGTTGAGGATTGAGAACCAATTATTGGGTTTATCAAAATGAGAAGTCCAGAGATTAATTGAGAAGACTGGTTTTGGTGGCTTAGTAGACAAAGTGGAGTGTGGCACAGCATAGGAAGATGAAAATCTTGTTATTTTTTTCTTTCTCTTATCAAATGTCATTGGTTGAGTTCATTCTGTGGGCCATGAGCCCTTCTAGGGTCAAGGAACATAGTGGAGAACAGTCATTTTCTTAACTAATTGTTAGTTCCAGTGGAGAAGTCAGATGGTACAGAGTACGCAAAGTGATTTCTTTTTTAAAAGATTTATTTATTTATTTTATGTATTTGAGTACACCATTGTTCTCTCCAGACACACCAGAAGAGGGCATCAGATCCCATTACAGATGGTTGTGAGCCACCATGGGATTTAAACTCAGGACCTCTGGAAAAGCAATTAGTGCTCTTAACTGCTGAGCCATCTCTCCAGCCCACAAAATGATTTTAAATAGTAAATACTACTAAACAAATGGGGCCAGCAAATACTTTTTTAGTGAGATGACATATTTTATGAATTATATATATGGCCATGGTGGTGTGAAAGCAGCCATAAGCCACAAGTAAATGAATGGGCTGAGCTTTGTTTCACATAAAATGTTGTCACGGGAAAAGGCAGTACATTGGCTTTGGCCCACAGACCAGGTTTCTGAGCCCTATGATAAAGCATGATTATGGGCAGGGTAATATATATCTATTAACCAGCAAAAAAAAATTTTTTTATTGATTTTTTTTTTGCCTGTTTTTCTTTTGTTACAGTTTCACTGGAAATTATGCACCCTGATTTTGCCATTTACTCCTAAATTATCTATAAGAATAATTCATTGTATTCGTGCTCCTTGTCAGAGAAGTAGTATTTCTACCACATATGTGAATGAGAAGTAGCTTTGTATGTTGTTTTGGTTTTGGTTATTTGAAATATGGTCTCACTGTGTAGCCCAGGATAGACTCAACCTTGTAATCTTTTAGCCTCAGCCTCCTAAATGTTAGGGATTATAGGCATGTAGTACCATATCCATCTGCTTCATGGTGTGTGTGTGTGTCTGTGTGTGTGTGTGTGTTTGTGTGTGTGTGTGTGTCTGTGTGTGTGTGTGTATGTGTGTGTGTGTGTGTGTGTATGTCTGTGGTGTAGCCCAGGCTCGACTTGAACTCATGATCTTCCTGCCCCTGCCTGCTCTGCATATCTTTCCTGGCCATGCTTTGTGGTTTAGTCATCCTCATTGTCATCGTCATCACTTTTACTATTAAGCTGCTGTGCCAAAGAGCTGTTTTCAGACTGTCAGCAGGTTTCTGTGTTAAGACTGAAGAACACTCAGGCTCCAAGCACTCAGTGCTCTAAGTAGCTAGAGGGTCTTGCTATGGCTACCTGGGATAACTGTACATAAAGAGCAGAAGCACTTTGGGTAGAAATAGTTGAATCGTTGTTGAACATGTTGATTTATAGTCTTTGAATTGACCTTTCCGGCTTGTTTATTCAGTTCCTCCTAGGTTCTACGTTCTCTTACATCCACAGAAAGGCTGTGCAAGCATGTATACTTTTTTTTTTTTCAGTGCTGGATATCAACCTCAGAGCTTGACGTACACTAAGTACCCACTCCACTATGCATATTTTAAAAGTCACATAATTGATTTTTATTTATTGCTTTGGTGCCATACCTTAGGATAATTACAGATAAACTTAAATATTTCAAAACAAGAATTACATTGCTTTAGAAAGATGCAGTTCACTGGCTTCATATGTAAAGAATCATTTAAAAAGTATAATTAGATTTTGATTTTATATTTTGGTTATCAAATTATCATTGAAATACTTCATATGTAAAATGTATCTTATTTTTTTTTAAGCCTAGGCTGGCTTTGACCTACTGTGTAACCAAGGATGACCTTGAACTTCTGATCCTCCCATTTCCTAAATTTGAGATTAGAACATTGGGTTCTTACTGGTACTAGGATAAAATACATGCTTCCAGGTATGCTTGGTAAACTCTACCAAGTTAGTTAGCTGTATCCCTAGCCCAGAAATATTTCCTTGCAAACAATTTCAAAAATGTTATCTGTACGATTTACATAGGATAGATTACACACTGAAACAGGGTTCAGAACTGTAATGATTAATCAGTAACATCAATTTTTATGGATTAGTTTGTTTGTTAAGATGCATTCGGACTTGAGAGGACAACTTGTAGGACTCTGTCTCCTTTCACCACATGGTTCCAGGAATCAAACTCAGGTCTTCAGGCTATGGGCAAGAGCTTTTACTCCTGCTGGCTCATCTTTCTGGCCTGACTGATCAACAATTTCAATTTGTACCAATTGCTTATTTAAATCATCTTTATATATCTAGTAGGGCGGTTTCTTAATATTCATTAGGCTAGCCTTGAACTTCTGAGTTCAAGGTAGCCTTGTGCATCCTTGGATAACTGAGATTGTCAGAGAGTCTCCAGTGTCACGAAAAGTTTGGGTTAAAGTTGGACAGGTAGAATGTTTATCGAAATGGGGTTACATCTTTGGTCTCTGTTCTATTTACATTTATATACAAATGAGTCTGCATAGATTTTTGTTGTTGTTTATATAACTGTTAGTAGAGTTCTACATACTGGCTTTTCTGTTTGTTTATTATGAGCATTTGTTCTGGAATGTAAAGAATATTCCATGTGAATCGATTAGGGCTCCCTGGTTGCAGGATGAAAAAACAGACTGGGTATTTGGAGTAGAAATATTTCTGAAATAGTCATTGAATTCTTTTGCTGGCACCACCACTGTAATCAGAGAGTTTTGTTCTGACCTTCTGCCCTTACTGAATCCCGATTAAGACTCATATACTGCCGGGGGCTATCTTGGCTCATGCCTTTTAAACCCATCAAGGCCAGCCTGGTATACTGAGTGAGTTCCAGGACGACAAAGCTACAGAGAAACTCTTGTCTGTCTCAGGAAAAGCAACCAACCACACAGATAATTCAAATACCTGTAGAGTCCCTTCTAGCAGAACTTAACACCCTTTGCCCAAGCAAGCCATGACAAAGAAAGGCATGGGCAGAAGGACCCTTTAGAGGCCTCTCCAGGGGCTGCAGTGGAGGGTGCCAACTGGATTTTCTGTCCTGCCAAGATTGTACATAGTAGGACGAGGTAATTCTTCAAAGGGAAATTAGAGGCTGGAGATATGACTCAGCAGTGAAGCTGAGCTATAGCTATTCTTGCAGAGGACCCAGCTGTAATGCCTAGTACCCACATGAAGTATTACAGTCATCCCTTTTTCTTTTCTTTTCTTTTCTTTTTTTTTTGAGACAGGGTTTCTTTGTGTAGCCTTGGCTGTCCTGGAACTCACTCTGCAGACCAAGCCTGCCTCTGCCTCCCAAGTGCTGGGATTAAAGGTGTGCGCCACCACTGTCAGGCTTCTTACAGCCATCTTTAAACTTCAGTCCAATAGTATCCATTGCCCTCATCTGGCCTCCATAGGAACTACATGCATGTGGTACATAAACATACATTCGGGCAAACACTCATACACATAAAATAAGGAAAGAAAATCAGCAAAAGAGAGTGATGCTATGTGACCCAAAACTTCTGACATCTGTCTATCAGACCATTAAAATACTTTGAAGCCAGGTGTAGTGGTGATGCACACCTAAAATCCCAAACCCCAAGACTCTAAGGGAGGAAGGAGGAGCCTAAGTTTCTAAGCCAGTCTGGGCTGTACAGGGACATCTTGTCTATAAAATCAAAAGTCTTCAAATATCATTGCTTTTTAAAATATATAATATTCCAAAGCTGGGCGTGGTGGCACAAGAGGCAGAGGCAGGTGAATCTCTGAGTTCGAGGCCAGCCTGGTCTACAAAGTGAGTTCTAGGACAGCCAGGGCTGCACAGAAATACCACTGCCCTCTGCACCCCCAAAATAATGTTCCATTGTATAAAGTACGCCATTTACTTATGGCTATTCACATTGCTGTTAAACCCTTCTGTAGAATGTAAATGTTAGTGTTAGCTCCCAAAGCCCCATTACTCCTGTTTTACTAATTTTGTGATATTTGGGAAAAAACCCTATATTTCCAAATTCAGTTAACTTGGATCTTTATCTGTAAAATATCAATAACCTCCCAGAGCTTGTGAATGTTAATAACATAGTAACATACTTTTTATGTTACCTGACACTTACAGTAAGGGCTTTACACGTGAATTAGAAAAAGAAAATTGAAAGTGATATAATATTCTTTGACCTTTGTTTTCCCCTCAACATTCATTCATTCATTCATTCATTCATTTTGTATTAACAGCTCTGAAGGTCAGAAACAAATTTCTGGAGTTGGTTTTCTCCTAAGCCCATGCAGGTTCTGGGGAATCAAACTTGGGTCATCAGACTTGGCAACCAGTATCTCCACCCTCTGGCCCCCTCTTACCTCTTTTTAAAGAAGTGAATGTGGTATACCAGCTGGAAGGTTTTGGAGTGACACTGAGCCCTGTGCCATGGTGGCTAACTTTCCTTCTGAGCTTGGGTTTACCAAGTTATGAGACCAACAGTAATGCCTCACCTTCAGGGTCCTCACGAGATAGTAGTGGACAAACACTGTGATGATATAGAACATTATAGCAGTGAGTATCCAGTTCTGGTTGGGTCAGGTCTTGCAAATGAATTATTTTTATCCAAGTTCAGAAAGTCAATAAGTATGTGGCCCGAGTTGAATCTCTAGCACTCCCCTCCCAAATTAAAAAAAGAAGAAGAAATCCAAAGGAAGCGAAGCGTCCTCTTCCCTCCTGGAACCTTTCTTATTGCTTCAGTCATAGCCCATGATCTCACCTTTCATCCTCTAGATGAACTAGAAGGTACTTGCAATGAGGAATAATGCATTTAACAAATCTGATCTCGTAGACAAATACAGGACTTTATGCACAACATGTCTGTTCAGACCCAACACAGCAGTTTTAAGAATTGTCGGGCTGGCGAGATGGCTCAGTGGGTAAGAACACTGATTGCTCTTCCAAAGGTCCTGAGTTCAAATCCCAGCAACCACATGGTGGCTCACAACCACCCATAATGAGATCTCATGCACTCTTGTGGTGCGTCTGAAGAAAGCTACAGTGTACTTATGTATAATAATAAATAAAATCTTTAAAACAACAAAAACAAAAGAATTGTTTACTAGGGGATGGAGCTCAGTTGGTTAAGTGCTTGCATTAACATGCATGAAGTCCTGGGTTTGATCAGGCACCACATAAACCGAACATGGTGATGTACACCTATAATCTCAGCACCTGGGAGGCAGAGGCAGAAGGATCAGAAGCCTAAGGTTGTCTTCAACTACATAGTGAATTTAAGGTCAGCCTGGAGTAAAGGAGACTATCTCAAAAACAAATAAACAAAATACAACCTGGAAAGAAGGTAGGGAGAAATATATTTTATTTACTGGGCTATAAAAATATATTTCTTTTTTGTTTTGTTTTGTTTTTTTTGAGACAGGGTTTCTCTGTGTAGCCCTGGCTTTCCTGGAACTCACTCTGTAGACCAGGCTGGCCTCGAACTCAGAAATCCGCCTGCCTCTGCCTCCCAAGTGCTGGGATTAAAGGCGTGCGCCACCACCGCCCGGCAAAAATATACTTCTTTAAGGTTATTTATAGTGTTGTGTGTATGTGTGTGTCTGTGGACCATGGCAGTTGTGTGGAGATCAGAGGACAATTCTCCTTCATCATATGAGTTACAGGCATGAACTCTCATGATTGGGAGGCTTAGTAGCAAATGCCAGCCCCCAAGATGCATTTCTTCTCTTCTTCCCCATCTTCTTATCCTTCTACTGTTGAACTCCAGGGCTCTTTCCACCTAAACTTCCCAAGTAGTAAAGCCTGAAAGCACAGAATGCTGTGCCCGTGTAGAAACATGTTTCTGAATACTATGTGGGTTGGAGAAGAAATCATAATGGAAACAGTACTTAGAACTGAATAATAATAGTATAGTGCATATTAAAACTTATGGCCGTGCTGGAGATTGACTGAGTTACCTCTCACTGAGACTTAAGGCCAGAACAAGAGGAAAGAGATGCTGTGTTAGTGGTTTGAAAGACTGGCTAGAGCACTTTCCATGCGACTTCATAGAGTCATAGCAATCCTACCAAAATTCAGCTTGCTTTTTGCAAAAATCAGAAGACAGACGCCATAACAATCTTGAAAAAGAAGAATAAAATTGGACTTCTTCTGATTTCAAGTGCTACAAAGCTAAGAAATGAAGAGATTATGATACAAAATAGACACACAGATCTACAGAATAGTATTGAGGATCTAAAATCTTCAGAATTCTCTTGATTTTCTACAAGGCTCCTGAACTCAATGAAAAAACAGTAGTCCCTTCAGTAAATGGCAGAGGTAACATTCACACCTACTTCAGCCATACACAAAAGTTAACACAAAATGAACCACAGACCTAAGTCTTAGAACTAGAGCCACATAACTCTTAGATAAGACAGAAATGTAAATCTTGATGATTTCTTATTTTTTAATTGTTACTATTTTATATATATGAGTGTTTTGCCCGCCTGTAGGTCTGTGTGCTTGAGCATGCCTGGTGCCCACAGAGGCCAGAAGACGACATCAGACCCCTTGGCAGTAGAGTCGCAGGCCGTTGTGAGCCACCAGACATAGGTGCAGTAGAGTTGCAGGCCGTTGTGAGCCAGCAGACATAGGTGCTGTGACTGAAGTCACTTTTGCCTGCTGAGCCGTCTGTGTAGCCCCCAACACTGAAAGGATATTAGATGCCTTTCCAAGGGTTTTATGAACAGACAGGAGCCTGAGATGAGGACCAAGCATTCACTTTTGTATCACCAACCAAAATACAATTTTATGTCATCATAATCCATTTGTCACTAAAAACCTCTAAAAGTGGCTGGACGTGGTAATGCACAACTTTTATCATGGTACTAGGGAGGTATTGACAGGCAGTTCTCAGAGTTTAAGGCCAGCCTGGTCTACATAGTGAGTTCCTGGATAGCCAAGGCTACATAGAGATATCCCACCTACATAGAGACATCCCAAATCAAAACAAACAAAACAAAATAGAAAAGAATAAAACCATTTAGTTGGTGCCTAGAGAGTTTTTCTGGTTGAGGTATTAGGCCATATAGAGATAGGGTCTTGTCATCTTCTGGTTTGTATCCCATTGATATGACAAGGCCATAATATTACAAGTGATTGCTTGGAGATAATAGAATGCTATTAATGTTATATTTTTCATATTTAAAGGCATGCTTTTAAAATTGATCCCAGGACCACTTTATTCTCTTAATAATTACTGCATTCTCAGCGAAGTATAGAAGTTCACCTCTGTAGTGCCAGAACTTAGAAGGTGGAGATAGGCAGATCTGGAGTTCAGAATCATTCTTGGCTTCTTAGATAGTTCAGGGCCATCCTGGGCTCCTTGAAACTACTGTTAAAAAACAAAACAAAACTCCAATATTAGAAAGCAAGCAAATTGAGAAATTTTAAAAATATATCCATTACATGTCAACAGAAACATTTTTAGGTTATAATTTTCTAAAGATTAGAGGAGGTGCTTGTATATCTGCAGATGTTGGACTATGTGAGTTCTTTTTCTGTTTGCAAGAACACATGTAACAAGTGGAAAATTCCTCTCATACTAGGAAAATAAGAATCTTGAGGGCAGGAGAGATGGCTCAGCAGTTAAGAGCACCAACTGCTCATCCAGAGGTCCTGAGTTCAATTCCCAGCCACCACATGGTGGCTCACAGCCATCTGTAATGGGATCTGATGCCTTCTTCTGGTGTGTCTGAAGAAAGCAATGGTGTACTTATATACATAAAATAAATCTTTTTTATAAAAAAGGATTTTTGAAAGCAAGTTGTGTCTTATTACTTCATAATAAGTCTTCTGAAAATAATTTTGAGACAGACACAGTAGTATATTCCTGTATCACAGTAGTATATTCCTGTATTCCCAGCATACAGGTGGTGGAGACAGGAGGATCAACAAGTTCGGGGCCAGCAAGATGCTCAGCAGATAGAGCCACTGGCTGCCAAGCCTTACAGCACGAGCTTCAACCCAAATTTTTTTGTTTTTGTTTTTGTTTTTTGTTTTTTCGAGACAGGGTTTCTCTGTGTAGCCCTAGCTGTCCTGGAACTCACTCTGTAGACCAGGCTGGCCTCGAACTTAGAAATCCACCTGCCTCTGCTTCCCAAGTGCTGAGATTAAAGGCATGTGCCACTACTGCCTGGCTCCAAAATTCTTATTGTGGGTAGAAAATCAGCTCCTGCAAGTTGTCCCCTCACCTCTACATGTGTGCCTTATAATAGTTTTCATCATTGAAACTCTTAGAAAGACCTTAGAGGCATTCAAGGTTTCCAGATTATACTCTGAGAGCTCCCAGAGTATATTACTCTTGATATTCTGTTGTGTCTCAATCTGGCCTGGGAACTTGCTAAATAGCCAGGCTGACCTCCAACTCATAACCTTTTTCCTCCTCAGCCTCCCAAGAGCTACTCCCAGGGCAGGAGTCATTACTCTGAGCCCTCTCATCTTTTTAAAAAGGCTGTTTATACCTGTTATAGCCAAATGGTGGTGGCACATGTCTTTAATCCTAGCATTTGAAAGACAGAGTCAGGCCAGTCTCTGAGTTTGAGGATAGCTTGATATACAAAACAAGTTCTAGGACAGGCAGAGCAACAGAGAAACCCTATCTTAGAAAAAGAAAAGAAAGGAAAATGGTTGTTTTTTTTTTTTTAAAGATTTATTTATTTTATATATATATATAAGTACATTGTAGCTGTCTTCAGACACACCAGAAGAGGGCATCAGAACTCATTATAGATAGTTGTAAGCCACCATGTGGTTGCTGGGATTTGAACTCAGGACCTCTGGAAGAGCAGTCAGTGCTCTTAACGGCTTAGCCATCTCTCTAGCCACACACACACACACACACACACACACACACACACACACACACACACATATATTTACTCATTTCTATATGTAGGGTGTTTTGTCTGAATGTATATCTGTGTACCTAGTGCATGCCTGGTGCCTGTGGAGGCCAAAGAGGATCTTGGATCCCCTGGAAATGAAATTACAGATGGTTTAAGCTGCCATGTGGGGAGTGGGAGTTGAACTTTGATCCTCTGGTAGAGTAGCCAGTGCTCTCAACCTCTGAGCCTTCCCTCCACCACACACACACACACACACACACACACACACACTTTTTTTTGAGACAAAGTCTTATAGCCCAGGCTAGCCTTACTGCTCTTGTGTAGCAGAAGATGACCTTGAATTTGTCACCTTCCCTCTGAGTGCTGGGATTACAGGCCTGCACCATTACACAGTTTATGTGATATTGAGGAACCAGCCTAGAGCTGTGTGCATGCTAGGCAGTCACTCTCTACTGGGGGCCTTCCTTTCCCAGCACAGAGAGCACACTTGGTGGGTCCTTGCTGACGTGGTGCCTACAGAGGAAATGAGTAGGGGAGGGAAGAGAGGGAGCTGGGGGAGGCAGGTCCAGAATTGAGCAGCTCTGACTGTCTGGCAGTCGGTTGGGCCATTTCTGCTGCCCTGACTGGCTGGCAAGCAGGTGCTTCTTTATTTATACAGGTTTCCCAGAACAGAGACGGACTAGTGATTATCCAAGTGGTACAGAATGTATGTTTGACTTTTCATTATATGTCCAGCATTACAGTTCAGTTACAATTAGGAAATACAAACAGAACAGATTTTATTCTTACTGCTAACCCTATAACTTCAATTTAAAGACTCTAAAGAATGTCTCCCCCAAAGCATGCATTTATTTTATGACAGCCAGTTTTTATTTAGATTAGCGTGTTTGCTGTTTAAAAGCACTCCAGACAAACAAAAAAATGTCTGAAGTAGTCTTCTTATGAATAGCAGATACTAATACCTAAATTTTTTTTTTACTATAAGTTTGATCATCTAGGCTATAAAGTAGGAAAAGAGAGCTCTAAGCATGTGTAAGTGTGTGTGTGTGTGTGTGTGTGTGTGTGTGTGTGTGTGTATCTTGAATCTGTAACCTATCCTCCCAGCCAGTCAGGGTTTGTCAATTGTCTCTGTTTACCCTGCACCAATTCTACTGTTTAGAGTTAGCTCGGGGGCAGACACCCCAAGCAGATTCCTGGAGTAATGGCCCCGTTAAGCTCTGTGCTCATCTGCTTATCGATCTCCAGGGCACAAGGAAGCCTTCCAAAGAGTGGCCAGCCAAAGCTCATCTTAGGATGTTCTTAAAAGAATTCAGACTTTTTTTTTTTTTTTTCAGGAAAAGACATAAAGTGAATCATAATGCAGAAAGTTCCCAATAATGCTACACACAGAGACCAAAAGCTAGAGATAAGAGGACAGCGATTGTAGCAATCCACTCAGTTTTACTGGAACTGTGTCCAACAGCTGTGCTGGCTTCATGACTCTTGCTGTTTCCAGTAGGTATGGCTGTGCCAACTCTCCCAGCTGAGCCACATCCCCAGGCCCTCTTTCATTTTTTTAAAAGAAGTATTTACAGTTAGGCATAGTGTGTACTTCCGGGAGGGGCAGAATGAAGTTAAAAGTTGAACGTGGGCTATAGATCTGAGGCAGGCGGATCAGAACAAAACAACAACAAAAAACTAACCCTGAACAAAAGGAGCTGGGTGTATGTAGTGTCACACATCTGTGATCCTAGCATTCAGGAGGCAGAGGATGGCATATCACTGAGTTTCGAGACCAGCCAATGTCTACATGAGACCTTGTCTAAAAAAACAAACAAATAAAAATAAATCATATGTGTGAGGCTGGGGAGATGGCTCAGGTCAAGAACACTTACTGCTCTTACAGAGGACCAGATTAGGCAGCTCGCAACCACCTACAACTCCAGCTCTGAGGGATTGATGTCAGATTATCTGGCCTCGGTGGACATCCATACATGTTGGTATATACTCACACACTTAAATAAAGAAGAGGTCAAAAACATCAAGGGCTGGTGAAATAACTCAGCTGGTAAAAGTGCTTATTGCCTAGGCCGATGACCTGTGCTCCATGAGTTGTCCTTTGACTCCTACAAGTCTCAGTCTCTCTGTCTGTCTGTCTCTGTCTCTGTGTCTGTCTCTCTTATACACACACACAAATGTAATACTTTTTTTTTTTTTTTAATAAAAAAGAAGTGAAAGGAAGGTGTCTATGTGTTTGGTGGAGTCTGGGGTTTAACTGTGAGGAGGGGTGAGGAGTCTGGGTGCTTACACCCTGTCTCTGCCATTCCACCTTTGGGCTACCCAGGCCCTTGACTTTCCAGCTGTAGGGACCTCCTGGCTTCAAGTGCCAATGCAGCTTAGGAATTTACTTGTTCTCCCACACAGAATGTAATTCAAAATAGCCTTGGTGAGAGAACGAAATCTCTAAAATAGATGTCTCTAGAAATAGATTCTTGTAAATTGTAATTATTGTCTGCAACAGCCCTCCTACTCAGATAGTTAGAATTCTGTGGGACTCGGTAGGCTTATTTTATGCCTCTGGCACAACAGTGTGCTACATCATGCCTGCTTCTCATCTGTGGCTTCTCATTCTGTATAACTGAACAAATTGTTCTCAGGAAAAATATGAATCTATTTAGAGAAATTTAATTCAGAATCTGAAAATAATGTGTTTGTGTGACTCAGTATAAGGCATGCATATACAATCTTCTGTTGCAGGTAGCAGTGCATGTGAAAGCAGCCCTTTGTGTTTTTCTGGTTTTTTTGTTTTGTTTTGTTTTAGTTTGGTTTGGTTTGGTTTTGGTTTTTCGAGACAAGGTTTCTCTGTATAGCCCTGGCTGTCCTGGAACTCACTCTGTAGAGCAGGCTGGCCTTGAACTCAGAAATCTGCTTGCCTCTGCCTCTCAAGTGCTGGGATTAAAGGCGTGTGCCACCACCAGCCCGCACCCTTTGTGTTTCTTGATGAGAAAACATGCACAGCAGCTCAGTGCATCCCAGCCCTCAAGGTGGACTTTACTGTGGTTAGTGTTATACTGTATGGATTTTACCTCAATTTTAAAAACAAAACAAGACAAAAAGCTCCTGGGGCCCCTGGAGTAGAAGAACCTGCTTAACCCTGTGGATGACTAATCTTTAGCTTTCCAGGGCTTCCCTGTACTTTCTGGTGCATTGCAATAAGCAGAGGGGTGTTTGTTATATTTTACTCAGCATTTCTGGATAATTAGCAGCACGTTGACTAAGACACCGTATTGCTGTAATCAGAAACTCCTATCTCCTCATTCAAGTTTTAAGCTTTACATTCATGTTTCTAACAAGACATAGAGGGAATCTGTGTATGTGTGTCTGTGTGTGTCTGTGTGTCTGTGTATGTCTGTGTGTGTGTATCTGTGTGTGTGTGTGTCTGTGTGTGTGTCTGTCTGTATGTGTTTCGGTCTGTGTGTGTGTCTGTGTCTCTGTGTGTGTCTCTGTGTGTCTGTGTGTGTATGTGTGTCTGTCTGTGTGTGTCGTCTCCTTTGAGTTCCTGCTTATTTACTGCTGCTCGTCTCCAGGGATGATGACATATCAGGTTGGTATTGTGGCTAGCTAGCTTTCTATGCCGCCTACATTTTTCAGCTCACCTTAGGGAAGCTGGACTGGGATTCCCTGGCTGCTGTGAAAGGTACCACAGGGCTCCCTTCTGCCTCCTAGGCCTCTGTTGTATCTGTTTTCTGTTTTTACATAACAAATGTGACCATGCCTACCAAGTAGCTTAAAACCATATCTGAGCCTGGCAGTGGTGGAGCACACCTTTAATCCCAGCACTTGGGAGGCAGAGGCAGGTGGATTTCTGAGTTCGAGGCCAGCCTGGTCTACAGAGTGAGTTCCAGGAGAGCCAGAGCTACACAGAGAAACCCTGTCTCGGAAAAAACAAAACAAAACAAAACAAAACAAAACAAAAAACCCATATCTGTTTGTCATCTGTAAGGTAGGCCAGTGCAGGTTTACTGAGATAAAAATCAAGACATTGCAAAAGCTATGTTCCTTTTTCAAGGCAGTGGCTCTCAGCCCTGGTCAAGACCCCTTTTGGAGGTGTTGAACAACCCTTTCACAGAGGTTGCCTGGTCGCCTAAGACCATCTACATATCAGATACATTACAATTATTATTATTATTATTATTATTATTATTAATTTTATTTTATTTTTGGTTTTTCGAGACAGGGTTTCTCTGTATAGCCCTGGCTGTCCTGGAACTCACTCTGTAGACCAGGCTGGCCTTAAACTCAGAAATCTGTCTGCCTCTGCCTCCCAAGTGCTGGGATTAAAGGCATGCACCACCACTGCCCGGCTACAATTCTTAACAGTAGCAAAATTACACTTATGAAGTAGAAACGAAAATAATTTTATGGCTGGGATCACCACAACATGAGGAACTATATTAACGATTGTAGCATCAGGAAGGTTGAGACTCACCGCTCTAGGGTAAAGGTCATTTCCTTCTTTTGACCACTTTCCAAGTCTGCTGCAGTCCCTGACTGTGGCATAATTCTCCATCGCCAGAGTTTGCACTTGGAGTCTCTTCTTACACTGTGTTGCTTTCTCCTCTGATCTGCTCCTGAGTCTTCTTTTCTCCGGGGTTGGGAATAGAACCCAGAGTTTCTTCCTCCTCCCTTTCCTCTTCCTCATCCTCTTCCTCGTCCTCCTCCTCTTCTTCTTCCTCCTCCTCTTCCTCCTTCTCCTCTTTCTCCTCTTCTTCCTCTTTCTCCTCTTCTTCCTCTTTCTCCTCCTCTTCCTCCTCCTCCTCCTCTTCTTCTTCCTCCTCCTCTTCCTCCTTCTCCTCCTCCTTCTCCTCCTCCTTCTCCTCCTCCTTCTCCTCTTCCTCTTCTTCTTCCTCTTTCTCCTCTTCTTCCTTTCCCCTCTTCTTTCTCTTTCTCCTCCTCCCCTTCCTCCTCTTCCTCCTTCTCCTTCTCCTCCTCTTCCTCTTCTTCCTTTTCTTCTTTCTCCTCCTCCTCCTCCTCTTCTTCCTTCTCTTCTTCCTCCTCTTCTTCTTCCTTCTCCTCCTCTTCCTCTTCTTCCTTCTCTTCCTCCTCTTCTTCCTCCTTCTCCTCCTCCTCCTCTTCTTCTTCCTCCTCCTCCTCCTCCTCCTCCTCCTCCTCTTCTTTCTTTTAATTGTTTTTTGTTTGGTTTGATTTAGATAGAGTCTCACTGTGTAGCTCAGAATTCTGTGTGGATCAGGCTGGCCTCAAACAGAGATCTGCCTGCCTTGGATTCCTAAGTGCTGGAACTAAAGGCTTGCACCCCTACA
>JADRCD010204770.1:6693-18690 GCA_019843815.1 Montemys delectorum | reverse complement strand
AGACAGCCAGGCCAAACCAGGAGAACATTCTATTTCTGCTGCCCTCACTCAAAAGGGTGCAGAAGTGTACACAGGGGAATTTAGATTTTTTTTTTTTAATAAAAAAAAAAATCAAAAGTTCTTGCACTAAGGAAGAAGTTCTTTAGTATCTAGTGAAGAATGGCATTTCAGATAAAATTCTCATGGGGTCTAAATTATTCTTAGTACCTAGGCCTCTGTCTCTGCCCACTTCCTTCTCTTTGTCCTTTAAATTCACCTACTGCATGGTATACAGGCCATCAGATCTGACCTTGATCTTCTTTCTGCCCAACATAACTTACTATCATATGTCTACCCCAAATTCCAAGGAACACATCAGTAGCCAGGTCTGAGGTGTACATGCTTTCTGGGCTCAGACTTCTGGAGACGGCCGAGTCCCCCTACACACAGGTAGGCATCATGGAGCATGGCATATATTGCCTAACACTTGAGGAGAGGCATTGCAGGACCCATGACTGTCACCAGTGTGTTTGGGGTTAGGAATGGAGAAAAAGCCCTCTCCAATCCCACTTTCCATGAGACAAAAAAATGCCCCATGTCCCTGGGGGTGACTTCCAGGGTCTTGGAGGCCACCAGCTCCACATATAGGCCACTAGGTCCAGAGGGTAGGGGGTCTGACTGATCCCTCAGAAGGCTCTGGGCAGTATTCTCAGCCTTTGAGTGGCAACTTGTATAAGTGAAGGCAGAGATGAGGGCAAACGGAAGAAGCAAGGACCAGCTCTCTGCCTGGCACCCCCACAGCGGGCATCTCCTGGCACCGAGTAGGAAAGTCTCTGCGGGTCACGTCCTCAGCCAAGGTCTCTGGTCTCGGGACACCGAGGAAAAGGATCTCTAGTATCTCGACTCAACCCCCCCCCCCCCCCCCGCCCCCATGGCTGGTCGAGCACAGGAGAGGTGAGGCCCAGAAGCCTGATGCCTCTGCCCCCTCAAGCCATGCCAGGGACTCACCTGAATTGGACCGCTTCTTCGGAGTCTTGAGGCTCCTGCATCTCCCTCCCACTGAGCTGCTGTTCTCGCTCATGGAGTCCTGGGCCGAGGATGCGCTGCCGGTGGCCTCGCTGTCCCTCATCATGCTCTCGTAGCCACTGCTGCCGCCACTGTGGTAGAACAGGGCAGTCTTGCCCATAGCTGGTGGCAGCTCTCCGCTCAGGACACTGCTGTTATCACTACCGTGCCCACTGCTGCAGCGGTGCGGCTTCCTCGGAGGGGTGATCTTGCTGTAGGGCGAGGGCAGCAGGTGGGCGGCAGAGGCAGCCTTGTCCTCTGCGGGAGCCCCACCGCGCTCTTCCGCCTCTGCCCGCAGCTGCGCACCCCTCGGGCCCGCACTGCCCTGGAGCAGCTCCGAAATGCGCCCGTTGACGGCTCTCAGCGGCAGTTTGGAAGCCAGCCCAGAGCCCCGGTTCCTGCTGAGCGACTGGGTGGACCAGGACATGTGTTTCCCGCTGGGCGGTAGGTTGGAGCTCTGGCCCACAGACTGAGGCAGGGACTTGGTGGAGAAGCTGAGGGTCTTGGTGGTCGAGGTGGACAGGCTGCTGCGGGATTTAGGGCTAGCCAGCAGGAGCTTGCTCACTGCCGAGATCTTAGACTGGCCGGCCTTGGGGGAGGCCCCAGCGGACTGGGTGATGCCGCAGCTGGGTGGCGAGGCTCCGGTGCTGCGACCCAGGCTCCTGCCAGTGCGGGGCATGGTACTGTCTTTGCCGGCATGCATGCGGGAGCTGACGGACGACAGGCTTTCGGCCCTCTCCAAGGACAAGCATTCATAGTGGCTGACTGTTGTCCTGCCAAGAGAGTTGCTTCTGCTGGCCAGCTGCTCCAGCTTGGCGCTGAAGAGCTTACTGCTGCTAGTCTTGCTGTTGGACTCATCAGGGAAGCAAGCCAAGAAGGTGGCCGGCTGGTTCAGGGGGCTGCTGGTGCTGCTGCTGCTACCGCCGCAGCCGCCGTTGTGCTGAGGGCTGGCCCTGTTCTTCTGGTCCAAGCTAGACTTGCGGACGGGAGGCAGAGGCGGGGTCCCTTTGGGCCTTGCCAGGACACAATGCTTGGGTGACGCTACTTTCCTCTCCAGGGTTGTCTTCGAGGATGGGATGCCCGGAGCAGCACTGAAGCCATTGCTGTCCGCCAGGCAATGGTAGAAGCTGTCCAGTTCCTCGTGCCTGTCGGCTTTCTGAAATGCCCTTGGGAGGCTGCTTGACTTTAGGTTTCGGTTGGCATGGAGGGGACTCTGGGCCACCAAGCCAGGCAGGGCCATCTCACAGCCATCCACGACCCTCCTAACGCTGTCAGTCACCTGAAAGGCGGCTGCCTCCGAGCTGCTGCCGCTGCTCAGCCTGTTGCCTGAGCTGGGCCTGCCATCCAGTTCTTGCTCTGTCTTACCTTCTTCCTTCAGGGAGCTTGGGCTAGTCTCACACTTAACCCCTTCCTCGCTGGAGTAAGCGTTCTCCCTTTTCACCTCTTCTTCTCGTTTAAGCCAGGGATCCTCAAATTTCATCTCCCTCCTTGTACTGGGTTCCTTGCTTTCCTGGGCCTGGGATGCTTTGGGGCTTGCCTTTGGGGTGGGAGACTCAGGCTCTTGCACGTTTCGGGGGCTCATGGTGATGCAGGGATAAACAGTGATGTTGGTCTTCATGGGGATGTACCCTTCGCAGCTGCTCAGACTGGCTGTGTTGGAGATGGTGACCATGGCCTTGCCCATTGTGGAGATTTTGCAGCCTTTGATGGGAGCAGCTTTGTTATCGGACTCTTCGCCCACCTCAGATAAGACGAGCAGGTTGTCAGGGCCCACCTCAGGCTTCTCTCTGCACGCCACCGCCGCCGTGTTCTGAACGCTGTTGACAAACTCTGAGGCCAGGGGTTCCGCCATGGCCTCCCCGTGGCCAAAGCACGTCTGTGCTATGAAGCTGTGGCACGACTGCTCGCCATCGCTGCCGGCGCTCATCTCACTCAGCCAGGAGCTGATGGAGGAGCGCCGGCTGCCGGCTTCCCGAGGCTTCTCCTCCAGGCCCAGCTTCGGGAGCGGCAGGAACTGGGTGATGCTTACCTCGGAGACGGGGGCCATACTGGAGTAGCATTCCAGATCCTCGCTGATGCTGCTAATGATGCTGACGGGCCGGGAGCCCGAGGCCAGGGCCTGCACGGAACAGTCACTGTTGAAGCTGATGATGCTGGTAGGGCGCCCGCTGTCGAGCACCCCGCTGATGGTCAGCTCCTCCACTAGTGTGAAGACCAGTTCATCCTCACCATTTAGCTCTAGAGGCTGCTGCACAGTCACCATTGTGGTGCTCAGAATCTCCTTCTTGGAGTCCGCAGGACAGCCTTCCGGGTCCTCGCCGTCACCGTCAACTAGGGTTCCGGGAAACCCTTCGCACCCAGCGGACATGGATTTCTTCAAAACCTGGGGGCTCATTCCAACCGGGGGAGTACGCACATCCGGCTGAAGCAAGGACTCACTGGAGACCATGCCAGAGTCCTTGCTCAGGGAAGGTGGCGGGGCAGAGGAGGGCAGGACCCCCTTCTGGGTGTAGACTTTGCACCTCTGAGAGGGAGAGCTGGGAGGTTTGTACTCT
This sequence comes from Montemys delectorum, assembly GCA_019843815.1. NCBI lineage: Eukaryota > Metazoa > Chordata > Mammalia > Rodentia > Muridae > Montemys > Montemys delectorum. The sequence continues at coordinate 15,091 of JADRCD010204770.1, read as the reverse complement.
GAGGTCTTGGACAGACTAGCGATGCCTAGCCTCGGGGAGCCCATGGGTCTGGGCTTGCCCTCCACAAAGCCGCATGAGTTCAGACTCTCCCGGCTGCTCTGGAGACTGGAGCTCTGTGTGAGCTGGGAGGAGCTATGCTGGCTACTGCTGCCCGGGATGCTCCGTGGTGAGGCTGGACTGGGGCTGCTGCTGCGGGTCGCAGTAGGCGCAGGGGACCGATTCTGCTGCACCTTGGAGGCTGGAAGCTCTGTGCCTTCCCTCTCGGGCAACTGGCCACTGTCTGACCCATTATCTTCCTTATCGGACTCAGAGAGTGTGTCTGGCCCTGCTGCTTGGCTTAAAGAAGCACGTCTGCCAGCCTGCTCCGGCCCGAACTGGATGGGCAGCTCTTCGAAGGGAAATTTGTTGGGTTCTTCGCTGCCGTCTATGCAATCTAGTCTTTCTTGCAGCTCGGCAAACGTATTGCACTTCAGACAGTCCCTTTCTGACTTGCTGGCTGCAGCCTCTGCCGCCTCCCCGGGCCGGCTGTCACCTCTGGTCTTCTGTAGGGCTGGCACAATGGGCACAAAGTCTGGGGGTCCCTCATTGTCGGTGAGTTCCTTGTCAGACAGGGCTGTGCCGTTGGGCCCGATGTAGATGACGGTATCGCAGGACTGCTCACTGCTGGAGGAGTAGTCAGGATCGCTGGACAGTGGGGCGAGGGGGAATTCTGGATCCACTGGAGCCCGGGCATGGAAGGGTCTCAGCTGGGTGGGCCTGCGCATTCTGCCTTCCTCACAGGAGCTTTCTCCCCCAGAAGAGCTTGATGTGTACTGCAATGTGGACAAGAGAACTGGTGATGGGGGAGGGGAGGTTCTTCTGAGATAGCCTCCCCTCTTAGGAAGCCTGTGTCATACGGCAGGCCTGAGCTGCTGACCGGCACTAGGATCTTAAAGACCAGCCTGGAGGGGCCAGTACTCATCAGACTGTGCCAGAATACCTCCCTGTCCTACACGATGGATATGTATACATAGATAGTCCCCATTTTCACACTAACGGATCCGTCTGCTAGCGAAAGGTTGTGGCTTATCCAGACCCCACCTGACTTCCTCAAAGCTATTCCCCTGCCTCAGAACACTGGCCGTGAAGTCTTGCCTTTTTACAGACATAAAAGGAGTATACAAAGGAGAAAGAAAGGGAAGTCGCAAGCGTCACTAGTTGGCTCACAGATGTGGTTTTTCTCAAACGCTGCTGCCATTTTGACTACTACCCTGGCTTTGCTTCTGCCCAAGGGAGTAAGCCTACTGACATCTGTCAACACAATACAGACACAAGCTCATCGACACGAGAAGCCACAGGCTGAAGGCTCCTGGACATGCCTCATGGGTGAGACGTTAGCCATCCTTTCTGGATGCGTTCCTCACCTTTGAGACTATGGAGGAGACTGATTCCATCCCACCCCTGGGACATTTTTCATCTTACAGCAGCAATCTACTGAAGTAGTCTCTCTGTCAGCGGTCAGGGTGGATGACCCAGGACAGCATCAACCGTGAAAAGGACACTCAACTTTCTCCCGTGTTGTTGGAAGGCTTTCCCGTTCTGAGGCAGGGGCTGCAGCAGCCACATATGCACAGTCCTCGGTGTTCAGAGAATGGCGAGACTGACTGGATTTTTGTGATTCTGTTCTCGTCCCCAGTGTATTCTCTCTCCCATTAAGAGCCCTTACCTTCGTCTTCTTCTTCTTCATCCTTAAGACCCTCGATGCGATCTGGATGGTGGACAGGGTCTCCGCGTAGCTGCCGGCTGCGGCCGAGATGTGTGCGATCATGGTAGTGCGACAGTTCACGTTCCCCAGAGACTCCCTCAGAAGCATGGTGAGCTTGCTCTCCCTACCAAACAAAGTGGATTAAGGCTGCATTAGTGGGCCATGCCTCATGCCGGCTGTCAGGGCAGGACTTCAGGTTCGTGTGTGGCTATTTGGTTGTGGGTGGTGTTTTCTTCCTCTTTTTTTTTTTTTTTTTTTTTATTTTTAATGGCATACTAATTAGCATCGCTTTGCAGCATGGGGCTATTTGCAGTTGGCAGCTGAGCAAGCGCTTCTAACTCCAAGGATGGGATTCATGCAAACACCTCCCTTGGCACTTGTGTCCTGGCCGCGATGGGCTCTTCTAGTGTATCTGTTTGTGTGCATATGACATCGTACATAATGAGGCCTGGGAATAGAAACAAGGAGAGGGGATCAGGAGAAAATGGCTTTGTGACCAGCAATCTGGCATGCTATCTGCCCACATAGCCCTTCTCAGCAAGTTTCTGCACACAGGGCAATCCCTGTAATAGAAAAAAAAGCATGCTGTGAACCTGCACTGAAGCCCCACGTGTTTACAACACAGGGGAAACCCCCTTTGTAGCCTAGAGGCATGCTATTGCCATTGTCTCTCAACCCTGCTACTGCAGCCTGAAGGAAACACTGAAGGAAAAGATGTTGGTATTCCTGATAAGCAGAGAAAGACAGACACAGCCCAAACAGTCACTTAGCAACAGGAAGCGGAACTTTCCAGAAAGGCTCCCCCCTGGGAACTTTGCAATCGCTATGTGGGAACCACTCTCTTGGTTAGTGGTAACAGGGCCTGCAGCACCTCAGATGGTTTCTAGGCTCTTTAAGAATTGACCTGAAGGAATGGCTTGTATTTCTCTATCTCTGTCCTTTTGTGAGATCCTGCCATTTTTTTTTTAAGGGCTCTCTGCTCCTTGAATCCCCCCATGCAGGCACCCGTCTCCTTCCTGGAGCACCCCACCCGAGGCTGAGGTAGCCTCTGGCTGTATTTCATGCTCAGATGATGTGTTTCAATCCCAGATCGTCCTTCTCAAGTCCATGTCCCTGCAGAATCCCCCGGAGAGGGACCATCAGCTCAACAGACTTCCTGTGGGATGCTGGTCACTGCCAGCAGAGATTTTTTTTTTCCTCATGTGACTTATGGTCTGGCTTCAGGGAAGAGAGACGGTGGTTTCTTTTCCTACCTGGAACCAATTCATTTGGGAATGATGAGCTAGTATGCTTCAGTTTCAAAGCAAATTATAAATATACCAGGGCAAAAGAATCAGGGGTAGAAGTGGTAAAGGAAATCGGAGGAAGTGTGTGTGTGTGTGTGTGTGTGTGTGTGTGTGTGTGTGGTGGGTATCTGATCACATTTAGTGCCCCTCAAAGTATACTCTGCAGGAATGCCTCAGGAAGGAAGTTGGGGCCCAGTCTTGACTTAGCAAAGATAGTTTATCTGAGTGAACTACAGGAAGTGGAAGATGGATTCTGTTTGGATTAGGCTGTGACCATATGCAGTCAACTCTTATAATTCATGATAGTTACACACTATAAAGTGTGCCCATAAACAGCAATTTATGGGATCCTGAGGCATGGCTGGCAGAGGGAAACACACAGTCAGAATTCCTGGGAACCCCCTCTGGGAAAAATGACAGTTTGGTCAAGTATCAATAGGTTACCCTATTTTAGGTGATCTTTCTATTGAAAGGCATCTTACTTAGTATCTAGGATTTTTTTTTTAAAATCATGATGTTTATACAATATTTCTTTCTGATAAAATACTGCCAAGAGTGTTCAATGATTTCCTGGCCTTGAGAGATAGGAGAGTAGAGGCCTCTGATCTTCAGTCTCAGAGCGGCACTGTTCATCACTCTCTTCTTGAACTGTGTAGCAGCTGATGAGTCTACACATTCAGCTTCATCATCTTTTCGTAGCTGTGACCTTCCCCATTTCAGGAGTGGCCTCCCTTACTGTAGGCAAATCCCTCCTCCCCTCTGGGTGTAGCATGCTATATCTGCATCGGCATGGAACCTGCAGCCAGCAGCCCATGAACTCATGCCTGAACGGAGCTAATCTATCTAACATGAGGCACAGAGCATCCCCTTTGTGCCTCTTCTCACTAGAAAACACTTCCGTACCATGCCGGGGAATCGTTTGAAACAGTGAAATCATGGGCAGAAAGCATAAAAAATTCAAAAGCACTGAAGCTGAAAGCACACCAGGCAATGCTCACCCTACCACACTTCAGTGGGGGAACATGTGTGTCGGGGACTCAAAAATTTCCTCCACTCTGTGCACTGTCCTTAAATCACCATAAAAGCATCAGGAATATTGGCTTGGAGATTACAAAGAAATTTTATCTAGTAGGAAATGTACAACTATGGGATCTGCAAATCCGTCCTCCCTCTCCAGCTGACTCGACTATAAAGTTCCTTGTGGGAAGTCTTGCTAATCGATGCACAGGGCCAAAAGGCACACACTTCCGGCTCTCCACGTGACTCTGTGTAAGTCTTCAGGAAAAGAATCCCAAACCAAGTAACATGATACAACATCCCACCAGCCTGCTGTCTAGTGTATTCCACACCATCCACATGTGTGACACCGTTGTAGACAAATATTTGTGGCTTTTGGAAAGGGGGTCCATATGGTCGGAAGAAGCCACGACACGTGTGTTGCTTGGCAACTGATTTTTTTTTTTTTTTTTTTTTTTTTTTACTGCAGTCTCATGGAAAGAAAGTCGGCAGAATCGCTAGCCAGACGGACACGGGTCTCTAATCACGGGGGAGTGAAGCAGAAAACCTTAGGAAGCCCGAGGCTTTTTTAGCCTCGTGGGGATGCTTTTCTTTGACTCTGCACAAGGGCAACTGAGAAGACGGGTGAGGGAAAGGCAGGAAAGACCGCTAGCTTCAGGCTGCGCTGAGCATTCTGAAGGGAGCTAGGAAAACTCCAAGGAGATTTCAGGATGACCGTCACCACCAAATCAATACTGAGGCTGCAGGAAAAGAGGCAGGAAGACCCTCTGCGTGGCCCTAGGATCAGGCTAGTGAGCAAAGATGCAGGGTCCTGTGGCCCTGGAGGGCTTGGTGGTTAGCAGCAAGAAGGGCAGGCCATGCAGCAGAACCGAGCACGCCTGAGAAGAAACCATATCACTCATCCAGGGTGGCATCTTTTATGAACATGTGGTCCAGCTCCTGTCTATCCCGACCATGCACACTTGTTGAAACAACTAAGAAAAAAAAGATGTCTTGTTTTCAAAAGAAGATAATCTTTTTAGTAAATAAAAGGGCAAGGAAAACAAGGAATTACGAACACATTAATGTTTTACACTGCTGGGGATAAAAGCCAGGGCCCTGAACATACTAGACAATCATTGAATATAAACCCAAGCCAATGAACGTACTTAATTACAAATTTTTTTTTTTTTTTGAGGCAGGGTCTGGCTGTGAACCCCTAACTGTACTCAAAAATCACAGAAATATGCTTGCCTCTGCCTCCTGAGTTCTAATGATGCACCTCCATGCCTGACCAATAATTCTTAAGAACGCATATACTGCTTTAGAATAAGTGCCAACAAACCCAGGCTGTGCAGCGGAAACCAGGTTCCCTGCCTGTCCTCACAAAGCACGCGCTATCGTCTAATTGTCTGTAGACGCTGTAACAAAGCCACCTGCTCCTTTGTAGAAGAGTGTGTCTGTCCCTGTTGCAGGGAGGCTATCATTAGAGATGCTACCTACACATGGTAGCATCATTACATAGACAGACTCATTAGCCACTTGTGATGGTTTGCATATGCTAGGCCCAGGGAGTGACACTATTAGAAGGTGTGGTCCTGTTGGAGTAGGTGTGTCCCTGTGGGCGTGGGCTTTAAGACCCTCACCCTAGCTGCCCGGAAGCCAGTGTCCTGCTAGCAGCCTTCAGATGAAGATGTAGAACTCTCAGCTCCTCCTGCACCAGGCCTGCCTGGATGCTACCATGCTCCTGCCTTGACGATTATAGACTGAACCTCTGACCCTGTAAGCCAGCCTCAATTAAGCGGTGTCCTTTATGAGACTTGCCTTGGTCATGGTGTCTATTCACAGCAGTAAACCCTAACTAAGACAGCAGACATTGGGTCTTCCCTGTTGTTATTATTAAGCGTTATCCTCATAAAAGTTGCCTTGGTCTCAGTGCCTACTCACAGCAGTAAACCCTAACTCAGATATCCCTGAATATATCTGTGATATTCTATAATCTGTATTTGATGGATGGCAGTCTATGCTTCTCCTGAATCGTTTTAGATGTTTCATACACTTATGAAACAAAGTCAGCCCCACACACAGAAACTGGCAAAGAGAGAAAATACTTAGCTTTAGAAATCACTGGAGCACCGGGTCCTGACACTGCCACAGCTCAAACCACTTCCGGCTACATACAGAAATGGTCTGCCCTTGCAAAGGAGCTGCTTGGCTATTCGAGTCTACTGAACTAATTAGCTCGTTAGGGAGCTTGGCTGCTCATTTAAGGAACATTTGTGCAGCACCAGTTGACTCAGGTAAGAGTGACTGACAGGCTACCCCTAATTTGAGCAGAGAAACAGACCTGTAAAACTCAAAACGTGCCAGCCGTCAATAAAAGGGAATGGCAACTGGTATGAGCAAGATGGCTGACTCAGTACCCCTACCACAGGTGCCCTGAAAGACAACCAAGGTCACAAGTAGACAACTATATACTGATTTAAAAACAAACAAACTGCCGGGAGTATCGGCACACGCCTTTAATCCCAGCACTTGGGGGACAGAAGCAGGCAGATTTCTGAGTTCAAGGCCAGCCTGGTCTACAGAGTGAGTTCCAGGACAGCCAGGGCTACACAGAGAAACCCTGTCTCGAAAATCCAAAAACAAAAACACAAACAAACAAACAAACAAATAAACTAAACCAAATGAGTGTACCAGAGCACAGACATTCAGGGCAACCGTGTAGTAAGGGGAAGTGCATGTCTGGCCTCTGCATCCCTGCCTAGAACTCTAGTTGAGATCAGTTTAGACACAGGGCAGGCACTCCTTCCTGTGGGGAAAGGTAGTCCGAAGGACCCTGACCACAACAGTTCCCAACTTGCTTACCTGGAGTCTTCACCTCAGAGGAGCCCTGGGGTCCCTGTTGGCACTAAGCCACAAGTGGGGTCCCCCTGCTAAACTCCTGTGCAGGGAGTTGGCCTGATGCTGTTTGTATTCTCGTGTTAATACTGGTTCCTCAAGAAGGGCTGCCCCCAATGAACAGACCAATGAGTGCCCCAATGAGGTTCTCAGGTGATGCCATGGGAACCTTTTCCCCATTTTAACTGGCCAATAAAAGGCCTGTGACTGAGTGGGGGCGGGGGGCAGGGGGGAAAGGTGGGACTGGAGGCTGGAGAGGGGTGGCAGGTAGAGAGGAAAGGAGAGAGGACGGAGGAAGAGGAAGAGAAGCCACGATGGACCAGAACTTCATGACTGGGAGAAACCACAAGTAGCAAAGGGTCTTACAGCCAAGGAATAAGTTAGTATCGACCTAGAGCTGCCCAACCTAGGCATATGGCTTATAATTAACATATCTGGGTTGTTTGTCTTTTATATGGGCTGATTAGGGTTGAAAATTCCAGTAACACTACTGAGCTACTCCAGAGAAGGAGTCAGTACTATGAACCCCATCCTGAGCTGACTTGGTGCCCTGCCCCACAAGGAGCCAGTGTCTGGCTGAGCCAAGTGTTTGTACTTCCTGGGGCTGAGCTAAAAAGGTACAGCTCTGTCCTAAGGAAACAGTGCTCGTGAGCTGTCACTGCCTACCCTCCGGGTCAAACAGGTGTAGCACTCAGCTTCCCAGGAACTGAATGGAACCCTGACATCTGAGCTGTCAAAACCTCCTACCATGCTGGATGGTAGAGTCACCGTTGTCCTGATCACTGGCTCCTGGGCATCAAGCCACAGCTCTGTGCTTGCTGGGGTACTGTTAGTGAACCACCCTTCCAGGGTTTAGTGATACTACAATGTGGTGTCTCATCCCGGGCCTGAGTTGCTGCTGTATTACACCTGTGCCCTGGAATCAGGCCACTGTTGTATGCTGTGCACCCCAGCCCAATCGGCATCGCGACAGAAACCCAGCACTAGGTCAAAGCTGCTGGCTGTGCTTTGGTACCATCAACCAGCTTGTGGACAGTGTACATCAAACTATGCCTTAGAGAGTGAACCATGCCCCAAGTCCCAGGTATTCGTCTAGGTCTGTGGGAACCTGAGTTCAGAACTATGGCTCTACAGACCTCTGAATGCATGCCTCCCCTCCCCGGCAACCCCTCCCAGTCTGGAACCTCAAGCCATTGCAACCACTTGCAGGTCACATCAGACCTGATACTGTGACTCCTCATTTTAGGGAAAATAACAACACACAAGCAAATTTGTGGAGATTAACAGGTGCCCAAACAACCAAGGGGCCAAATAAAATGGAATGCAAAACAGAAAATATCTAGAAAGTGATAACCGTGAAAAAACTTCCCACATGGGATTTCTGTGAAAGCAGCCCCAACACTCCTTCTTACAGCATTAGACACCCCTGCCCCCAGATCCCTGCCCCCAGATCCCTGCCCCCAGATCCCTG